>NMRB01003279.1:16734-26814 GCA_002633025.1 Notospermus geniculatus | reverse complement strand
GATGTCCCCCGTCTTCTTGATGTCCCCCGTCTTCCTGATGTCCCCTGTCTTCCTGATGTCCCACCCATCTTCCTGATGTCCCCCGTCTTCCTGATGTTCCCCTGTATTGTTTGTCACAGAATTTAGTACCTTGGTGAATGTATTGTTGGTGGACAGTCTATATGGCGGTGTGTGTTAGTGGTGGTGGTGGTGGTGATGGGGGTGGGGGGTGGTAGATTCTATTTCAACTGGTTACACCACTTTTTTCTGTGATATAATGGTGAATTATTCATTGTTCATGGGATTACATTCCAGAAAAATACAAATATACATGTAAACCTCACCGGTAAAACCCGCCATAAACGATCAAATTTTGTAATTACATAAGGGTTTAAACACTAAGACCCAGAAAATACTAGTACATGTACATGTATGATTTTCCATGGTGTGTCGAATGGTTTGAGCGTAGGCCTATATGGTGTAAAGGCGGTGACAGACCTCGCCCCAGGCGACGCGAACAACGCGTTCTACATTCTCTTTTTTCGATCTGACTGCACCAACGCAATAAAAAATGTTGTCGTTTCTCGTCGCCTTGAGCTGGGTCTGTCACCGTCTTAGACCGAGTTCACATAGAGGTATACAGTATACGGATACACAGTGGGCGTGTTCGTCTTTTCTGTAACTTCTTACTGGAAACTGCCTGAGGAAGACCCCGGTTGGGGTCGAAAATTTGCGAAATTTTGGAGAGACAACTTCTCTTATTATATCATGTAAATAAGACCAGATATTTCACGGCTTGCGCTTCCACTACTGGATTTGAGGTTAGTAAGTTCGGCTACAGATGGCGATACGTGGAGTGAACCGCGTATTGTTCTATACAATGTATATGTGGTACCTCTGAGCATGCGCAATGTTGCAAGCGATCTTAAGCCACCTGTAGCCAAACGTAATACTACAAATAGACCCGGATTTATTGCCATTCCACTAGAGAAGACACCGATGTTGATCCGCATCTAATTTAGATTCGGAGTATACTCGGCTATGCTATCCGAGCTTAATAGATCCACACTTAGAACCGGACTTATTAAACACCGGACATCTTGTAATGGAAGCAGAATAAGCCCGGACAAATGGCTTTTCTGTAATGGAAGAGCAGCTGATGTGTCAGAAGTAAATAAGCAAATACCAGCTCAAATTAGGGAGTTGGTGAATGTCAGAAGTACCTCCCACGAGTTTCTTTTTTACTGGTGAAGAGAGAGAAGAAATCATTCGGTATTTGTGTACAATGTGATTGAATAGGAGCAGTCAGCCGCGCATATTGCCAACAGATGGCAGCAAAGTTCTAGCGGACCAATCGTACAGGAAAATCTACGTGATTGCTGCTCGATCAATAATGACTGGGTCCGCTATATGCATTGAATTGGGCCGTAGTGACACCTATTGATCAACTCACTAACAGTTCCTATTGTTTGATCGTGTAATATGTGTAGATCAGACAATTTAACTCATTTGTATTTCCACACTTGCGCCAAACCACTTTTATGCACAATATTATGTACCAATGTTAAGTACGAAATAAACATATGTATATACTCTGCAAATATGCACTGATAGTAAAAATAAATCGTCTCCAAATTTTGCAAATTGACGACCCCAGAATTGAAGGCAATTTGCAAAATTCGGAGACGACTTATGTTTACTGTCGTTTTGTGTGTCGTTTTTGTGCTCTATGTTGGATACCAAATATGCACTCAGTAGGGAATTAATTCCCGATGATTTTGAGTACTTTAATATATTCAAGATGGCGGCGTTTGATTCTCTATTCAGACATCTTGACTGGGCACGACCAGTTCGCTTTAAAGGAGCACGGTATTGCCACTTTTTCTCGACAGCCGGCGCCACTCTCCAACCCGAGGGTCTAACTACGTGTCGGCGAATGACCCGATTTACTGCGTACGTTTTGTAATGCATTTTTGTAGTTTGTCTTACTGCCGCTAGGTGGCTCCCTCTATGTCGGCCGTGAAATAACGCATTTGAGATCCAATACCGTGCTCCTTTAACTCTTGGTGGTTCAAGAAACAGTTCAAGGTACTCCAAGACGGACATCATCTGGAGAAGATTAATCCAAAATGTCCAAACATGAAGGGAAAAACGATATTCTGAGCAGGAACGGCGGTCAGGTCTGACAGTACTGAGGGTATACCACTTGAAGTGTAGTATGCTGCCGATGTCACCGAAATACGAGATCGGAAAATCCCCTTGAAAAAGAACCACTCGGCTGAATTGGCAGTTTCACGCGTCCGAAGTTGCTGCAGGTTTCACACGTTCGAATTGGCAGTTCAGACGTCCTACTTGGTAGTTTCACATGCATGAATTGGCAGTTTCACACGTCCGAATTTGCTGGCAGTTTCACACGTCCGAATTTGCGGGCGGTTTCACACGTCTGAATTGGCAGTTCAGATGTCCGACTTGGTAGTTTCACACGTCTGAATTGGTAGTTTCACACGTCCGAACTGGCAGTTTCACACGTCCGAATATGCTGGCAGTTTTACGCGTCCGAATTGGCAGTTCAGACGTCCGACTTGGTAGTTCCACACGTCTGAATTGGCAGTTTCTCACGTCTGAATTGGCAGTTTCCGACGTCCGAGTTGGTAGTTTCACACGTCTGAATCGGCAGTTTCACACGTCCGAAGTTGCTGCCAGTTTCACACGTTCGAATTGGCAGTTCAGACGTCCGACTTGGTAGTTTCACACGTCTGAATTGGCAGTTTCATACGTCCGAATATGCTGGCAGCTTCACACGTCCGAATTGGCAGTTCAGACGTCCGACTTGGTAGTTTCGCACGTATGAATTGGCAGTTTCACACGTCTGAACTGGCAGTTTCACATGTCCGAAATTTGCTGGCAGTTGCACACGTCTGAATTGGCAGTTCAGACATCCGACTTGGTAGTTTCATACGTCTGAATTGGCAGTTTCACACGCCCAAACTGGCAGTTTCACACGTCCGAATTTGCTGGCAGTTTTACGCGTCCGAATTGGCAGTTCAGACGTCGGACTTGGCAGTTTTAGACGTCCGAACTGGCAGTTTGACACGTCCGAATTATCAGTTTCAAACGTACAAACTGGCACTTTCAGACCTCCGTTTCGGCAGTTTCATCCGACTTGGTAGTTGGAGGTAGTTGCAGAAACCCGACTTGGATGTTTCACACGCCTGAATTGGCAGTTGCACACGTCCGAATTTGCTGGCAGTTTCACACGCCCGAATTGGCTGTTCAGACGTCCGACTTGGTAGTTTCACACGTCTGAATTGGCAGTTTCACACGTCCGAACTGGCAGTTTCAAACGTCCGAATTTGCTAGCAGTTTCACATGTCCGAACTGACAGTTCAGACGTCCGACTTGGCAGTTTCACACGTCTGAATTGGCAGTTTCACACGTCCGAATTTGATGGCAGTTTCACACGCCCGAATTGGCCGTTCAGACGTCCGACTTGGTAGTTTCCCACGCCCGAATTGACAGTTTCACACGTCCGAACTGGCAGTTTCGCAAGTCCGAAGTTGCTGGCAGTTTCACACATCCGAATTGGCAGTTTCACACGCCCGAATTGGTAGTTCAGACGTCCGAACTGGCAGCTCCACACGTCCTAATTTGCTGGCAGTTTCACACGCCCGAATTGGCAGATTAGCCGTCCAAACTGGCAGCTTCACACGTCCGAATTTGCTGGCAGTTTCCCGCGTCCGAATTGGCAGTTCAGTCGTCGGACTTGGTAGTTTCACATGTCTGAATTGGCAGTTTCACGCGTCCGAATTTTCCGGCAGTTTCACACGGACGAATTGGCAGTTCAGTCGTCCGACTTGGTAGTTTCGCACGTCTGAATTATCAGTTTCAAACGTACAAACTAGCAGTTTCAGACTTCCGTTTCGGCAGTATCGCACGTACTGGCAGTTTGACACGGCCGAATTGGCAGTTCGGACGTCCGAACTGGCAGCTTCACACGTCCGAATTTGCTGGCGGTTTCACACGTCCGAATTGGCAATTCAGACGTCCGACTTGGTAGTTTCGCACGTCTGAATTGGCAGCTTCACACGTCCTAATTTGCTGGCAGTTTCACACGCCCGAATTGGTAGTTGAGACGTCCGAACTGGCGGCTTCACAGGTCCGAATTTGCTGACAGTTTCACGCATCCGAATTGGTAGTTCAGACGTCCAACTTGGTAGTTTCACACGTCTGAATTGGCAGTTTCACACGTCCGAATTTGCCGGCTCACGTCCGAATTATCAGTTTCAAACGTACGAACTAGCAGTTTCAGACCTCCGTTTCGGCAGTATCGCACGTACTGGCAGTTTCACACGCCCGAATTTGCTGGCAGTTTCACACATCCGAATTGGCAGTTCAGACGTCCGACTTGGTAGTTTCGCACGTCTGAATTGGCAGCTTCACACGTCCTAATTTGCTGGCAGTTTCACACGCCCGAATTGGTAGTTCAGACGTCCGAACTGGCAGCTTCACACGCCCGAATTTCCTGGCAGTTTCACACGTCCGAATTGGCAGTTCAGACGTCCGACATGGTAGTTTCACACGTCTGAATTGGCAGTTTCACACGTCCGAATTTGCCGGCAGTTTCACACGGACGAATTGGCAGTTCAGACGCCCGACTTGGTAGTTTCACACGTCTGAATCGGCAGCTTCACACGTCCGAAGTTGCTGCCAGTTTCACACGTTCGAATTGGCAGTTCAGACGTCCGACTTGGTAGTTTCACACGTCTGAATTGGCAGTTTCACACGTCTCGACTTGGTAGTTTCACACGTCTGAATTGGCAGTTGCATACGTCCGAATATGCTGGTAGCTTCACACGTCCGAATTGGCAGTTCAGACGTCCGACTTGGTAGTTTCGCACGCATGAATTGGCAGTTTCACAAGTCCGAACTGGCAGTTTCACATGTCCGAAATTTGCTGGCAGTTGCACAGGTCTGAATTGGCCGTTCAGACATCCGACTTGGTAGTTTCACACGTCTGAATTGGCAGTTTCACACGTCCGAATTTAACGGCAGTTTCACACGGACGGATTGGCAGTTCAGACGTCCGAGTTGGTAGTTTCACACGTCTGAATCGGCAGTTTCACACGTCCGAAGTTGCTGCCAGTTTCACACGTTCGAATTGGCAGTTCAGACGTCCGACTTGGTAGTTTCACACGTCTGAATTGGCAGTTTCATAGGTCCGAATATGCTGGCAGCTTCACACGTCCGAATTGGCAGTTCAGACGTCCGACTTGGTAGTTTCGCACGTATGAATTGGCAGTTGCACACGTCCGAATTGGCAGTTTCACATGCCCGAAATTTGCTGGCAGTTGCACACGTCTGAAAGTAATAGGGAATTGCACGGATCTAGATATAGGAAGATTCTTCCCTCGCACGCGCCCGAGTTTAATGCTAACATAACTGTCTTGACCCGTTTCGCAAGGTAAAATTCACACTTCCCAGATACTAATTTCATAGATTTACGTAATATAAATGGATAAAATACNGTTTCACACGTCTGAATTGGCAGTTTCACACGTCCGAATTTGCGGGCAGTTTCACACGGCCGGATTGGCAGTTCAGACGTCCGACATGGTAGTTTCACACGTCTGAATTGGCAGTTTCACACGTCCGAATTTGCCGGCCGTTTCACACGGACGAATTGGCAGTTCAGACGCCCGACTTGGTAGTTTCACACGTCTGAATTGGCAGTTTCACACGTCCGAATTTGCTGGCATTTTCACACGTCCGAATTGGCAGTTCAGACGTCCGACTTAGTAGTTTCACACGTCTGAATTGGCTGTTTCACACGTCCGAATTTGATGGCAGTTTCACACGCCCGAATTGGCCGTTCAGACGTCCGACTTGGTAGTTTCCCACGCCTGAATTGACAGTTTCACACGTCCGAACTGGCAGTTCCACAAGTCCGAAGTTGCTGGCAGTTTCACACATCCGAATTGGCAGTTCAGACGTCCGACTTGGTACTTTCACACGTCTGAATTGACAGTTTCACACGTCTGAATTTGCTGGCAGTTTGACACGTCCGAATTTGCTGGCAGTTTGACACGCCCGAATCGGCAGTTCAGACGTCCGACTTGGAACTTTCACACGTCTGAATTTACAGTTTCACACGCCTGAATTGGCAGTTTCACACGTCCGAATTTGCTGGCATTTTCACACGTCCGAATTGGCAGTTCAGACGTCCGACTTAGTAGTTTCACACATCTGAATTGGCTGTTTCAGACGTCCGAATTTGATGGCAGTTTCATACGCCCGAATTGGCCGTTCAGACGTCCGACTTGGTTGTTTCCCACGCCTGAATTGACAGTTTCACGCGTCCGAACTGGCAGTTTCACAAGTCCGAAGTTGCTGGCAGTTTCACACATCCGAATTGGCAGTTCAGACGTCCGACTTGGTACTTTCACACGTCTGAATTGACAGTTTCACACGTCTGAATTTGCTGGCAGTTTGACACGTCCGAATTTGCTGGCAGTTTGACACGCCCGAATCGGCAGTTCAGACGTCCGACTTGGTAGTTTCACACGTCTGAATTGGCAGTTTCACACGTCCGAACTGGCAGTTTCACACGTCCGAATTTGCTAGCAGTTTCACACGTCCGAACTGACAGTTCGGACGTCCGACTTGGTAGTTCCACACGTCTGAATTATCAATTTCAAACGTACAAACTAGCACTTTCAGACCTCCGTTTCGGCAGTATCGCACGTACGGTTTCTCATTGTCACACAACCGAGCTGGCAGTTTCACACGTCCGAAATGGCATTTCAGACGACTGACTTGGTAGTTTCACATGTCTGAATAGGCAGTTTCACACGTCCGAACTGGCAGTTTCACACGCCCGAATTTGCTGGCAATTTCACGCGCCCGAATTGGTAGTTCAGACGTCCGAACTGGCAGCTTCACAGGTCCGAATTTGCTGGCGGTTTCACGCATCCGAATTGGCAGTTCAGACGTCCGACATGGTAGTTTCACACGTCTGAATTGGCAGTTTTACACGTCCGAATTTGCCGGCAGTTTCACACGGACGAATTGGCAGTTCAGACGTCCGACCCGGTAGTTTCACACGTCTGAACTGGCAGTTTCACACGTCCGAATTTGCTGGCAGTTTCGCACGTCCGAATTGGTAGTTCAGACGTCCGACTTGGTATTTTCACACGTCTGAATTGGCAGATTCACACGTCCGAATTTGCTGGCAGTTTCACATGTCCGAATTGGCAGTTCAGACGTCCGACTTGGTAGTTTCGCACGTCTGAATTGGCAGTTTCACACGTCCGAACTGGCAGTTCCACACGCCCGAATTTGCTGGCAGTTTCACGCGTCCGAATTGGCAGTTCAGTCGTCCTACATGGTAGCTTCACACGTCTGAATTGGCAGTTTCACACGTCCGAATTTGCCAGCAGTTTCACACGGACGAATTGGCAGTTCAGATGCCCGACTTGGTAGTTTCACACGTCTGAATCGGCAGTTTCATACGTCCGAAGTTGCTGCCAGTTTCACACGTTCGAATTGGCTGTTCAGACGTCCGACTTGGTAGTTTCACACGTCTGAATTGGCAGTTTCACACGTCCGAAGTTGCTGCCAGTTTCACACGTTCGAATTGGCAGTTCAGACGTCCGACTTGGTAGTTTCACACGTCTGAATTGGCAGTTTCACACGTCCGAATTGGCAGTTCAGACGTCCGACTTGGTAGTTTCACACGTCTGAATCGGCAGTTTCACACGTCCGAAGTTGCTGCCAGTTTCACACGTTCGAACTGGCAGTTCAGACGTCCGATTTGGTAGTTTCACACGTCTGAATTGGCAGTTTCACACGTCCGAATTGGCAGTTCAGACGTCCGACTTGATAGTTTCACACGTTTGAATTGGCAGTTTCACTCGTCCGAACTGGCAGTTTCACACGTTCGAATTTGCAGGCGGTTTCACACGTCCGAATTGGCAGTTCAGACGTCCGACTTGGTAGTTTCACACGTCCGAACTGGCAGCTCCACGCGTCCTAATTTGCTGGCAGTTTCACACGCCCGAATTGGCAGATTAGACGTCCAAACTGGCAGCTTCACACGTCCAAATTTGCTGGCAGTTTCACGCGTCCGAATTGGCAGTTTAGTCGTCCGACTTGGTAGTTTCACACGTCTGAATTGGCAGTTTCACGCGTCTGAATTTTCCGGCAGTTTCACACGGACGAATTGGCAGTTCAGACGTCCGAGTTGGTAGTTTCACACGTCTGAATCGGCAGTTTCACACGTCCGAAGTTGCTGCCAGTTTCACACGTTCGAAGTGGCAGTTCAGACGTCCGACTTGGTAGTTTCACTCGTCTGAAGTAGCAGTTTCACACGTCCGAAATGGCAGATTAACACGTGTGAATTTGCTGGCAGTTTCACACGTCTGAATTGGCAGTTTCAGACATCCGACTTTGCAGCTTCACACGTCCGACTTGGCAGTTTTAGCCGTCCGAACTGGCGGTTTCACACGTCCGAATTATCAGTTTCAAACGTACAAACTGGCACTTTCAGACCTCCGTTTTGGCATTTTCATCCGACTTGGTAGTTGGAGGCAGTTGCAGACGTCCAACTTGGTAGTTTCACACGTCTGAATTGGCAGTTTCACACGTCTGAAGTGGGAGTTTCACACTTTCGAATCTGATGGCAGTTTCACAGGTCCGAATTGGCAGATCAGACGTCCGACTTGCTGGTTTCACACGTCTGAATTGGCGGTTTCACACGTCCGAACTGGCAGATTCACACGACCGAAGTTGCTGCCAGTTTTACACGTCTGAATTGGCAGTTCAGACGTCCGACTTGGTAGTTTCAGACGTCTGAATTGCGTCTGAATTGGCAGTTTCACACGTCCGAACTGGCAGTTTCACACGTCCGAATTTTCTGGCAGTTTCACACGTCTGAATTGGCAGTTCAGATGTCCGACTTGGTAGTTTCACACGTCTGAATTGGCAGTTTCACACGTCCGAACTGGCAGTTTCACACGTCCGAATTTGCTAGCAGTTTTACGCGTCCGAATGGGCAGTTCAGACGTCCGACTTGGTAGTTTCACACGTCTGAATTGGCAGTTTTACACGTCCAAATTTCCTGGCAGTTTCACACGTCCGAATTGGCCGTTCAGACGTCCAACTTGGTGGTTTCACTCGTCTGAATTCGCAGTTTCACACGTCCGAAATGGTAGATTAACACGTCTGAATTTGCTGGCAGTTTCACACGTCTGAATTGGCAGTTTCAGACGTCCGAATTTGCAGGTTCACATGTCCGACTTGGCAGTTTTAGACGTCCGAACTGGCGGTTTCACACGTCCGAATTATCAGTTTCAAACGTACAAACTGGCACTTTCAGACCTCCGTTTCGGCATTTTCATCCGACTTGGTAGTTGGAGGCAAATGCAGACGTCCGACTTGGTAGTTTCACACGTCTGAATTGGCAGTTTCACACGTTCGGATTTGCTGGTAGTTTCACACGTCCGAATTGGCTGTTCAGACGTCCGAAGTTGCTGCCAGTTTCACACGTCTGAATTGGCAGTTTCACACGTCCGAATTTGCTGGCAGTTTCACACGTTAGAATTGGCAGTTTCACACGTCCGAACTGGCAGATTCACACGTCCGAAGTTGCTGCCAGTTTCACACGTCTGAATTGGCAGTTCAGACTTCCGACTTGGTAGTTTCACACGTCTGAATTGGCAGTTTCACACGTCCGAACTGGCAGATTCACACGTCGGAATTGACAGTTACGACGTCCGACTTGGTAGATTCACACGTCTGAATTGGCAGTTTCACACGTCCGAATTTGTTGGCAGTTTCACACGTCCGAATTGGCAGTTCAGACGTCCGACCTGGTAGTTTCGCACGTCTGAATTGGCAGTTTCACACGTCCGAACTGGCAGTGTCACACGTCCGAATATACTGGCAGTTTCACACGTCAGAGTTGGCAGTTCAGACGTCCGACTTGGTAGTTTCACACGTCTGAATTGGCAGTTTCACACGTCCGAATTTGCTGGCGGTTTCACACGTCCAAATTGGCAATTCAGACGTCCGACTTGGTAGTTTCGCACGTCTGAATTGGCAGCT
>NMRB01003278.1:32657-67267 GCA_002633025.1 Notospermus geniculatus | reverse complement strand
AAGGCCGAAATTGGCATTGTCTGAACAAACTTGTCAACCATTCGTCACACGTTTCAGAACTCACTAATTGCTCTTGTCTGTTACATAGATTTAGGACTCCACTTTCACTACAGCTGACCAGAAACAAAGCGGACAGCTTAATTACTTCTATTAACTCATTCCCGTAATCAGTAAATATTTGACTAAAGATCCAATCATATGCAAATTAGTATGTCGTCATACGGATCCACGTAGCCAATCAAATCGCGGAGAATTGGACAGGCGACTGGAGAGCAAGCAGTCAAAAGACCTATTGTGTTCTAACAGTCGTGACACGTGGTATATTATTGCACAATATGATGATCAGAAAATGGGCAATACTAATAGGGCCTACACAGGTTGCGTAATAGCGGCCGCCTTTTTTTGTGGAAATATGCCGATATGGGCCGAATCTTCGAACTTTTCAAAATCAAATGTATTTTATTAGCTGCTTGCTTGCTAAAATATCTTTAGGGCCTATGGTATGCAGTTAAGTGGCTTACTGTATAAGCTTAATTGTATTTTTCAGACCCATTTGCCCTAGTTGAAGGAGCAGGCAGCAGCACCAATGCTGGTAGTCTCATCCATATAAGGCTACAACAGCGGAATGGCCGTAAGACATTAACTACAGTTCAAGGTCTAGTGGTCAAGGATTATAAGAAGCTCATGAAGTTATGGAAAAAGGTAATAGAATCATCCCCCACCTCAGTTGAGAGGTCTTCATTTGTAGCGCCAAGTTTGGGTTAAATTCATGATTTCCGTTTAATGCGCATTTGAGATCAAAATTGCCCTGCATGCAGTAAGGAAACAGCCTATATTGAACAGTTGACCCCCTTAATTTGATTTTCTTTCTCTCTATTATATAGAACTTCAGCTGTAATGGTACGTTGGTGCCATGCACCAAGCAAGGTGGTGACAAGGGCGACCCTAAAGAACCAGATGAGATCATTTTCCAGCTGCAAGGGAACCACTGTGACAACATCAGGAAATTCCTGCTTGCGGAGGGGTTGGCATCTAAGGACCAAGTAAAGGTGAGATGAGTCGGAGTGTTTTTTCTGTGGCCTGACTTCACTGAAGTAGGCTCTCAATTGAAGTTTCCTTGTGCAACAATGGTCTGCTTCACCCTTGGACTGGGTCATCATGCAGTCTCCAAACAATAGACCGTATGAAGATTGTTTTGGTGGTATCATTATGCAGTTTCAACGAAGTATGTCTATGGCTAGAATTTTGGTCGATTGCAAAGTACAAAAAACTGTATTTGATTGTGGTTCACAGTTTATGTAGCCCGATGATGATAATGCCAGTGCATGAGTGAATCCATGTTCGCACTGAGTGCAACGTTTCAAGACGGGACTGAGGGCTGTTAACAGTAAGGTTGGGGAGTGTGCGGTGGTGGCATAGTGGTTTGAGGTCAGAGTCGAGACTTCGGGAGTCTTTAAGTTCAATCAGAGCTGCCAGTCTGCATGAGCTGGTCCTTGAGTTCCTAGAAAAGGGTTTTAGAGACTTGAGAAAATATTGCACCCCCCCCCCCATTACATTTGTTGCACTGAATAGTGCAGACTCAGCTGTGAGTTGCATTGAATTGTTTTAAATGTTTTTGACAGGCTTAGTAAATGTTTTCTTGCTTTTTCTTTGCAGGTCCACGGCTGGAATCCAGAGAATTAAAGAGTTTACCGAAAAATGGACAGTTAATGCTTTCACAATGTATCTGTTATATATGGATATATTTGTATTGTTTGAACAGTTCTCAGCTCATGTCCCCAGCTAACGTTGACCTTTAAGAATTGAGGGTGGTTTTCGTTTATTGTCCGATCTGCGTGTGATGGGTTGTGAGGGCGCCACCGTGCTTTCTGGTAACGGAGGTAGATCAGTCATTCACCTGCCGCCATTCCAACCACTCTGAAGTGCGAGGCAAGGGGTCACCTGCCCCATTGAATTCATGGTCGAGCCTTTCACAACAAACAGAACAGGACAATACAAGTTATTTTCTCTCGTCAAACTGAAGGAAATCGCCCTCGATTCTTGAGACATTCACAAAATTCGTATATAGTCGAAGCTTTTTTACCGTTTGTATATAGCATATTATTATCAGACTCGCAACATCAGCGCATGATTTTCTTAGCGTTTGATACGACAATGAAGAGCTATGCAGGGGTAACTGGAGGATATAGCATAAGACATCGAAACTAGAGTATGGCAGCGCAACAAGACGCCAGATGAAGAAAGATCCAACGATCTGTAGACCACAGCACCATGCTGAAAAGAAGTGTATATTTGCACCCAAAAGATATTGCAGATTCTCCTGATTATTCTGTGGTGTTATACTCCTTATACTCCACATGACATGCAGAACTTAATACTCTGTAGAGTGTGACCAGAAAATTCCAGCATATCTTCTCTTCAGGGTTATAGAGGTATTTGTCCAAAAATTCACTCCTTGATCTATGCCTAAAATTTCAACGTTGCACCAGCTAAGCATTTTGTGGAGGTCCGGCCAGCCTCCATTGACATTCAGAGGGGGTACGGCCAACTGAAACACTTGCTGCATTCCACGTGACTGTGTATGGGGTGGTAGACGATATGGCTGTTACTTCAGATTAACATGCTCCCACTGATGATCCGTGCAGTGGAGATACAGCCTCTACCATTGGCATGGAGATTTGATGGTAGTTGTGATGATAAAGTTTAAAGTGCTGGAAACCCTCTGGTCCATTCTGCAAAGTGTGGATGGCTCATCGCTGCCAAGTCATGACGGAAAGATCTATGTAACTTAACCCTTCACTGCCTGTGGGAGTTTTGTCAAGAACAGAACAATGTACATAATTCTGGAAAACTGACCCATGTGTCACTTGGATATTCAAAGGAAAATGCTCAGCGAGTATTTCCTTATGAAAATTTGATGCTTTCAGTATTTTTCAGGCATATGTATATATCAAATGTATTTTATTAGCTGCTTGCTTGCTAAGATATCTTTAGGGCCTATGGTATGCAGTTAAGTGGCTTACTGTATAAGCTTAATTGTATTTTTCAGACCCATTTGCCCTAGTTGAAGGAGCAGGCAGCAGCACCAATGCTGGTAGTCTCATCCATATAAGGCTACAACAGCGGAATGGCCGTAAGACATTAACTACAGTTCAAGGTCTTGTGGTCAAGGATTATAAGAAGCTCATGAAGTTATGGAAAAAGGTAATAGAACAATCCCCCACCTCAGTTGAGTGGTCTGCCTTTGTAGCGCCAAGTTTGGATTTGCATTTGCATTTGAGATAAAAATTGCCCTGCATGCACTAGGAAACAGGCTATATTGAACAGTTGACCCCCTGAATTTGATTTTCTTTCTCTCTATTATATAGAACTTCAGCTGTAATGGTACGTTGGTGCCATGCACCAAGCAAGGTGGTGACAAGGGCGACCCTAAAGAACCAGATGAGATCATTTTCCAGCTGCAAGGGAACCACTGTGACAACATCAGGAAATTCCTGCTTGCGGAGGGGTTGGCATCTAAGGACCAAGTAAAGGTGAGATGAGTCGGAGTGTTTTTTCTGTGGCCTGACTTCACTGAAGTAGGATCTCAATTGAAGTTTCCTTGTGCAACAATGGTCTGCTTCGCCCTTGGACTGGGACATCATGCAGTCTCCAAACAATAGACCGTATGAAGATTGTTTTGGTGGTATCATTATGCAGTTTCAACGAAGTATGTCTATGGCTAGAATTTTGGTCGATTGCAAAGTACAAAAAACTGTATTTGATTGTGGTTCACAGTTTATGTAGCCCGATGATGATAATGCCAGTGCATGAGTGAATCCATGTTCGCACTGAGTGCAACGTTTCAAGACGGGACTGAGGGCTGTTAACAGTAAGGTTGGGGAGTGTGCGGTGGTGGCATAGTGGTTTGAGGTCAGAGTCGAGACTTCGGGAGTCTTTAAGTTCAATCAGAGCTGCCAGTCTGCATGAGCTGGTCCTTGAGTTCCTAGAAAAGGGTTTTAGAGACTTAAGAAAATATTGGACCCCCCCCCCCCTTCATTTGTTGCACTGAATAGTGCAGACTCAGCTGTGAGTTGCATTGAATTGTTATAATCTTTTTTGACAGGCTTAGTAAATGTTTTCTTGTTATTTCTTTGCAGGTCCACGGCTGGAATCCAGAGAATTAAAGAGTTTACCGAAAAATGGACAGTTAATGCTTTCACAATGTATCTGTTATATATGGATATATTTGTATTGTTTGAACAGTTCTCAGCTCATGTCCCCAGCTAACGTTGACCTTTAAGAATTGAGGGTGGTTTTCGTTTATTGTCCGATCTGCGTGTGATGGGTTGTGAGGGTGCCACCGTGCTTTCTGGTAACGGAGGTAGATCGGTCATTCACCTGCCGCCGTTCCAACCACTCTGAAGTGCGAGGCAAGGGTCACCTGCACCATTGAATTCATGGTCGAGCTTTTCACAACAAACAGAACAGGACAATGCAAGTTATTTTCTCTCCTCGAACTGAAGGAAATCGCCCTCGATTCTTGAGACATTCACAAAATCGTATATAGTCGAAGCTTTTTTACCGTTTGTATATAGCATATTATTATCAGACTCGCAACATCGGCGCATGATTTTCTTAGCGTTTGATAAGAAAATGAAGAGCTATGCAGGGGTAACTGGAGGATATAGCATAGGACATCGAAATTAGAGTATGGCAGCGCAACAAGACGCCAGATGAAGAAAGACCCAATGATCTGTAGACCACAGCACCATGCTGAAAAGAAGTGCATTTTTTGCACCCAAAAGATATTGCAGATTCTCCTGATTATTCTGTGGTGTTATACTCCACGTGACACTGACAGGCAGAACTTGATACTCTGTAGAGTGTGACCAGAAAATTCCAGCATATCTTCTCTTCAGGGTTATAGAGGTATTTGTCCAAAAATTCACTCCTTGATCTATGCCTAAAATTTCAACGTTGCACCTGGTAAGCATTTTGTGGAGGTCCGGCCAGCCTCCATTGACATTCAGAGGGGGTACGGCCAACTGAAACACTTGCTGCATTCCACGTGACTGTGTATGGGGTGGTAGACAATATGGCTGTTACTTCAGATTAACATACTCCCACTGATAACCAGTGCAGTGGAGATTTGATGGTAGTTGTGATGATAAAGTTTAAAGTGCTGGAAACCCTCTGGTCCATTCTACAAAGTGTGGATGGCTCATCGCTGCCAAGTCATTAGGGAAAGATCTTATGTAATTTAACCCCTTCCACTGCCTGTGGGAGTTTTGTCCAAGAACAGAACAATGTACATAATTCTGAAAAACTGTCCCATGTGTCACTTGGATATTCAAAGGAAAATGCTCAGCGAGTATTTCCTTATGAAAATTTGATAGTTTGGGTATTTTTCAGGCATATGTATATTTTCAGATCTGACGGAGTGGCGTAACGTACCTTGGGTGTGAACGGGTTAAACTTCCATTCAGGGCTCCTGGCTGGACACTTCCATGTTTCAATCTCTCTGTAAAGGCCCGTTTCCACTACAGCAGATTACGCCATTGTTTGCAGGGAGCGGTGTGGTTTTCACAGGGTTTTGGATAATCTTTTGATGGTTTTAACAATACATGGCCAGCAGATTATTCCAATGCCTGTGAAAACCGCTCCGCTCGCCACCAACTGCGGTGAATCCACAGTAGTTGAAACGGTCCCTAAGCTTGTGTAAATAGCTCACTCAGTATGGTGCCTATCCTGTGTTTTCCTGCTGTGATTCATTCAAAAGTCGCTGGTGGCCACCTGGGCTGTTTACTTTTCGTTCGAACCTGTCATTTAACAAAGTTATAATTTTAGTGTTTGAAAAGGGGTCACAGTAGCAAAAGTACCCCTTGTTTTTTCATCGAATTCTGAACATGATAACGTAGAGTCCGTAATCTGTATTAAGTTGACAAAGCGTAAAAATTTGAAGTAATTCCGGTTGTGATATTTTTATGGGTGATCGTTTTCATCAGGATTACAGAGTAGCCCCCTCTCCGAATTAGAGGGATGATTGTAGGGCACAATTGTCACCACCTGTCAACTATAATGGGTACCCACACCAAGCATACTACTGGTATAATCAGCATGAACCAGAGGTGTGCTGTGCCATTGATGAGCAGTGTTCTCCACAGTAGTTAAAAAATGGGCGGCGTGCCCCGTATTACGGCCTCGTATTAGCTCACGCCTCAGAAACTTAAACACTGTGGAGAACACTGGCATGGGACAGCATCAGTTTGACCTCTTGAATCTGATTTGACATTGAGCTTCTGTTGTGACCCTGACCTCTTGAATCTGATTTGACCTTGAGCTTCTGGTGTGACCTTGAAAAATTTGTGTTTTCTTTGATCCATGGGTATCTCCCCGTTTGCCTGTATTATTTGAGGTGCCCTCTGCCTTTGTAACAAACTGGATCAAATTCTGTGGAACTCTTCGTAAAAACAAATTTATTTTATAAGCTGTTGCAAATTCAGCCATGTTCATTGTGCACCTGCATGTTGTGGGGCAAGGGGCCTTGTCGTGGGGCCATAGGCCAGCTTCATTGTGGAACAGAACTTTCAATAGGAGACAAAAATCATATTGATTTTAAAATCTCTGGATTGTAGAGCGACATAATTGGTTACCAAGGAAACGTGTTGCCATGGCAACCCCACTCATGCTTTTATCACTTTTAGTAAGTCGTGTTTTCGTTTCCATTTCAATGTGTTTGTCTTTGATATCATGAGCAATAAAAATGATGAGAAAATAAGTTTGTTGTTGCTTGGATACTCGGCAGTCAGAATGGTGCAGTGCAGTGGAAATGTTGGACTCGCACCTCTAAAGTTATGAGTGTCATTCTTGGTTGTCCTATTCTTCATGCCATATCAAAACCTTCAGGGCTTTCAATTTCCAGGTAGAACTACCGTTAAACGGTAGCACCCAAATTAGCCGCGCCCAAAATAAAAAAATTTTAAAAATTTTGGGAAAAAAAATCTGGAAAATTTTTTTTTTTGAAATTTTTAAAAAATTTTTCCCGTTCCGCTCTCTTATGAACATGATATGGCGAATGACGGGAACCCGAAATCAATGATTTTTGCAATGATAGGGCTGAAGCTAGCTCCGAATTGGGCTGTAGGCCTCTTGAAAGTACCTGGCTCATCCTGGAAATTGAAAACCCTGACCTTAATACAGACTATTGTTACTCGGACTTTCACTACCAGTAGTACTATTCCTTACACACCATTTCACAGCAACCACACCACGTCCTGTCGAAGGTGCTCAAATCCGTCCAAAAATAAATGGGTGTGACAGGAATGAGGATCCCGGTGGACACAATGGCAGGCTATTGTCGGGCCGACTTCCATTCGTCCGCCACAAAGAACACGGCCTGACAGCGGTTCCCAAGGAGCAACCCCCCCCCCCCCAAAAAAACAAAATCCGGTGTAATGAATGTGAACATTAAAAACATGTTTATCAGTGTTGGGGGGGGGGGGGCATGCAAGCGGGGGAAGTGGAAAATATTACACATCTTGCATTGATGAGAAGGCCCCCGTGTACTTCGCAAGGGATCATGTCACGTGATTGCATCATCAAGGATTCAGCTTATCGGCGCTGCCGTAAACGGCGATCCGTCTGAACCTTCCTATAGTGTCAACAACTTGTACACCTAAAGTAAACTAAACTAGAAATAGATAATTTGTTATGTAATTTCAAAGAATGACACTCTGACGTCTATCTTCTGGATAATCTCCCGGATTTGATAAGACATATCAGAAAATCCGGCGTCCCTGCACAGCGCCGACCAACAGACGTATGATCACCGCAGAAGACCAGAGACGAAAAACAAAACTACAGGCGAATTTAGAGGAGAATCTGCCCGATTTTTTCATATTGAAATCAGCAGGATTTCGGGATGAGACGTTGGGTCATCCTGTGCGCCTTCCTGGTCGCATGCGTTCCCAACACAAAGGTAGGATAAGTCTTCCCATTTCGTTTTTCGTATTTTGGAGAAAAATTTTCCAAATCCAAAATGTGGTAGGCCTAGGAATAAAAATTTCGCGGCCCGGTGTGTTTTTTAGTGTGGCCCGTTTGCCAGTGTGACAATGGACGACACACAGAGAAACAGTGAGTCTGTTTCCCAGTGTGTTCCAAACATTGGGAGTCACACAGAAAAATGGTCACACTGAAAAACATCACACCTGAATTCCGATTTTTCTGGCCGCTGTGAAAGGAAATAATGTGGCGCATTCTTGTCTCACGAAATTGCCGAAGATGCGTCACATGGTCACCGCACATTTTTGTTATTCAGGTGTTGTGTTATAGTCCAGACAGCAACGAGGGATCGTTCGAACCAGACCCACAAATGTCAGATGTGGCATTCTTGGAAGACAGTGGTGAGGTAGGCCTACAGGATGGCGACGCCTCCTCATTATCTGATGACGACGAGCCACCGAGTGACGACTTACCATTCTGGGACGACGAACCTCCCGACGATAGTGGTGATTCTAAATCCATGGATGAGATTTTCAGAGAAATCATGGAAAGTAGTAAGTATGCTATAGCGCACAACACTTTAGGAGACGTATACACACTTTAAGTGATGTGTACACCACTTTAGGTGACGTATACAACACTTCAGGTGTCGTGTACACTTTAGGTGACGTGCACAACACTTTAGGTGTAGTGTAAAACACTTTAACTGGCGTCATCAAGAACGGTTTCACACGTCATCAAATCTTGCATGATACGTCACTGCGGAACACCAAACTGGGCACAATACATCTGCACATTGGCTATGGCCCATAGCCAATGTGCAGATGTATTGTGCCCAGTAGCCTACATGTATGGCTGATGCAGCCACCACATGGCAAAATATTCAATGGCGGGACCAAGAGGCCAATATGTCACCATAAATTCGCACGTGAATGGGCTTAATTACTTCACTATCAACATTTGAACTTTCAATGCAAGTCAACTATAATCCAGGCCTATCTCAAAAACCCACACTAATAATCCAGTTTTTCCTTGACCTGCACGTGTCTGATTAGGCCTACGTCGCTGATATTAGACAGGATTAGCACCTTTCCGACTCCGACTCCGACTACAACTACGAGAACAAATTGCAGTCCGCTGTGAACATCCTTGATAAAAACGATTTGATAGACGTTTGCAAATCGTAAAATGCCATAACTTTGTGGCAGAATAATTTTGACTCGTAATCGGAAGTGCACCTAAATCGCAAATATCATAGTCGTATTTCAAGTCGTAACGACTAGGATTACGAGTTCAATATTCATAATTTATCCGTATTTCCGATTTATAAGGCCAGATTTTTCTGCCTTCACTATATGGTGTTTGGTGAATTGAAAACGTCTACCAATTCGTTTTAATCAAGGATGTCCACAGCGGACTGCAATTCGTTCTCGTAGTTGAAGTCGGAGTCGGAGTCGGAAAGGTGCTAATCCTGTCTATTGTTGCACCGTCACTCCGGTTGATGGAGAGAGGTCTCGAAATTCCCATAGTACGTAACCGTCTCTGTCTTTACATTAGAGAGTTTCCGCAGCCGTCCGGTTAGCTTTGATCTTTTTAACTTTCAGACAATGCCTCCATGGACTTCGTGCAGGACGACGGCACGATACTGGTTGAGTATGACATCCGATACCTGAGGGAGGACTATGAGCAATTGAAGAGAGAGTAAGTTCATTTTGGTGGGAATTCACTCGAATTTGAAATGTCGAAATAATGGCCAAGTTGACGGAACACACACATTCGTTTATCCTGTCTCGAACGGGACAGTCCGTTCATTACTGTACAAATGGGGACACACATGACGTCAACAGTTATATGGCCGTGTGTCCCCTGTTGGTAGGAACAGAACTAACCGGGACTCACAAATCAACTATGGACACATTAGAAATGATTTTGTCATCATCCCTTTGACGACAGGTGAGCACAATGGCTCCAGCCATTTCATACCCAACACTGATATCCGCGCTTGTTCTAGTTGTTTTATTCGTGTTTTCCTGTCCACAGCGGTGCCATCGTGCAGACCTACGGTCAACAAGACGTCGACACCGGCACCAGACGAAAGAAGCGGAAGGCGATCAGAGACAAGCGGTGGACCAATAATGAAGTCCCGTATAAAATTTCCAATACATTTTGTAAGTAGAAACGTGATTGGCCACCGGCCCGATGTCATCGGTAGGATGAGATACTGAGATCGGATGAAAAACGCATTGATTGGTTGAAAAAATATGATTGCTCTTTTGTTAAATGAGAACGACCAATCAACGCGCAGATCGGAACCAATACGCGATGGTTACGGTTTTTCGCTCTCTATCCTCAATTTTGGCGTTTAGTCATCGCGTCTTTCACTTTCCAGTGACCAGCGAGCGAAACGTCATCATGGCCGCAATTAATGACTACCATCGCTACACGTGCCTCAGATTCAGACCAGAGACATCACGTGACCGGAACAAGATTGTTATTCAAAATGGCGGCGGTTGTTCCTCGTACGTCGGTATGATTGGTGGATCGCAACCAGTCTCTCTGGCCAGGGGATGTCGAATAGTAAGTAATTTATACAGACCCAGAGTTAACAATAGCGCCGCCCGTGGGGCAAATCAGAATCATTCTTCGTCAACCTCGTTCCAGGGTCTTCCTCATGGTTGCAAAATCCAGGACGCATGCAGAGACGTTGAGCACTGAGGACGAGGTTGGTGAGATCGACGCCTTGCATGGAGGTTTTACTTGAAAGGTCATCGCTGCTTGGAGAGTGATCAGGTTGTAACTTATAGCGAGGAGCCAATCAAAATGTCTCGTGTTTATTTTATTTTTTAGAAAGGTATTGTTATCCATGAGTTGGGGCACGCGATAGGATTCAACCACGAACAGACGAGACCCGATAGGGACCGCTACGTCACCATCCGTCCAGAAAACATTATCTCTGGCACGGAATACAACTTCAACCGCTTCACTACGAGTGAGATCAACAGCAGAGGAGTCCCTTATGACTACACCAGCGTTATGCACTACGGGGGCACGGTAAGTATATTTGTGTTACTGTGCCAGATAACTGGCTTCCTCCTAAAACTGCTGACGGTAATTGTCTCTCTAAAGTGACAGAAAGATCCAAACTCCACACAGCGCCACCTATCTCCATTCTTCTGATAGAGTATACACGCGAAGGATTCTGGGATACACACGCATGCGTTTTGGGAAATCCGGAGCGTGTTCGCCCCTGGAGGATGATAAAGATCAGGAGTGGACCCAGGATTTTCGGAAAGGGGGTGCCCCCCAGAAAATTTTCAAAAATGGCATGCCAAATATGCGTTTTCCAGGCATCTGAGGCACAAAAAACCTCACTCTGCCGCCAGGGGGAGCGCCGGCTGCGCCCCTAAATCCGCCGCTGAAAGGTGGCAGGTCGGTGAAGGCCAAGACTCACTGGGTCTGCTCAATATTTCATTGGAGCTTTTTTTCGAACACTAACGAAATCAAACCCGTGTCGCTGCGTTGCAGGCGTTCAGCAAGAATGGTCGCTACACCATCGTGGCAAAGGACAGAAACTTTCAGTCTCGGATGGGAAACAGGCGTGGCTTTAGCTTCCGAGACATCAAACTGGCCAACATGATCTACGACTGTAATAGTGAGTATGGCAATCGGCTCATTCGTTAGTTGTCGGGAATTTCCGGAGATTACAAGTCTAGATTGGTTCCCAACCTCACCAGTAGGACATAATATGAGACCGGTAGCGCCTATCGTCCGTAGCGCTTCCCAAAATGGGAACCTGACATACGGAAACACTGACAGATTTTACACCCCCGGCATCATCAACCACGTGGCATTTTATATTTTCAGCGCACTGCCCGAGGAAGACCTGCCCAGGTGAAGGATTTGTCGGCAAAGACTGTCAGTGTTGGTGTCCCGGCACATTGACAGACCCCGCCAGAATGTGTCAAGGGACGGGACCCGCCACTACAACAACTCCCCGACCACGGCCAACGAGAACAACGCGACGACCACGGCCAGCAACAACAACAACAACAACGCGACGACCAATAACAAGTGGTGAGTTATCTCCCGCTCAGTCTCCAGACAGCGATAATATCTCAAACGTCAACGAGTGTTGCCGGCCCTGTACGGAGATTGGTCTCGCTCGTCGAGACCGTCGGCAAAACGCTCGAAGCAGCCTAAAACGCTCGAAGCAGCCTATGGATGCTGTTGTCAGTTTATGGCGACATCGATCGCTGAATATTCGAAATATCAAATATTTCTTACATTCCCATTTCCACCCAGGATGTAACACGGACATATCGGCAAGTTGCGCCACCTATAAACAACGTGGGTATTGCTGCAGAAGTAACCACTATTATAGTTTTATGAGCCGAAATTGTAAGAAGACGTGTAACATCTGCAACGGAGGAGCTGGATCGTGTGGTAAGTGTACAACACGGGAACTTTAATGAATGTACTCTCTGCTGTACCCTCTTAATCATGCTACAAACGACACACTTGTCGGGGGCACATGCCACGTTCTGCGTTGCTCTTGTTATCATTACGACATCTTAAGCCCATATCCGTTAAAAGTCATTTACCTGATATTTCTGTGTTTCCAGAGACATGCCGAGATTCAAAGCAACATTGTGCTTACTGGCGGAGCCAAGGCTACTGCAGGTCTACCAGCCACTATGCAACTTTCATGAGGACAAACTGTCGGAAGACTTGCAATTTGTGCGGAGTTGGAGGTGGTAGCGTTGGTGAGTATACTGGACATCATATCCTATCGACGGAGTCCCCATGCTGGCATACACGTGACAAATAGGAGCAGTCAGTCGCGCTTATCGCCAAAAGACGATAGGCCTAGCAAAGTTCTAGCGGACCAATACAATACAATATAAAGTTCTCCTGATTGGTGCTCAATCAACCATGAATGGTCCGCTACGCATTGAATAGGAGCTGTCAGCGAGTTGACCACTAGGTGTCACTAGGGCCCAATTCAATGCATCTAGCGGACCCAGTCATTATCGATCGAGCAGCGATCATAATAGATTTCCTGTACATTTGGTCCGCTGAGACTTTGCTGCCATCTGTTAGCAATATGCGCGGCTGACTGCTCCTATTGGACCGTGGTGACTCCTATTGGTCAACTGACTGACAGCTCCTATTCGAACATCCTCATTGGCCAGTTGTTCGATCCCGAGACATTTTTTCTCAAATTGATCTTTCTCCATTCCATCTTTCAGTTTCCATCTGCACTGATAATAAAAGGAACTGTCCGGCCTGGGCCCGCAGTCGTTACTGCACGAACCGTCTCTACATCACCTTCATGAGGAGTAACTGCAGGAGATCATGCGGTTTATGCCGATAGATGGCGCAAGTTAAGCGAAAGCTACAGTAGCTTGAACCCGGGCCTTAATTTGCATTTTTTATGATAATATGGCACCGACCACATTATCATAATATCAAGCAGGGTTCTGTCTGGATTGCTCTGGGGAAGTCTCATTCCTTTTGCATTGTGTATAAAGTGATTCGTTTTGTAAGATATCAGCCGGAGTTTGGTCCGGTAATCAAGGACGGAAAACAGACGGACATCTGGACATGAATTACACAATTGAGGTCGATTATAGTTTGAATAATAGTGGCGCCATCTGTGGAAATTGCGAGGCCGCTATGAGAACGACACCATGATGTGCCGAGATGCGCAGTGAAAATAAACAATGAACTGTATTTTAAGTAGTAATTTCGATAAATAGGCTATGTATGTATGATATTCGAGTCAAATTATGGACAATAAAGAAATCATGATAATTTGCCATAATTTTCGGCTGATCTTTGTTTCGTTGGGTTAATCTCACTGGTAGGGCTCAGGTAAATGACGTTATCGGTAGTGTCTGTCCTCCATTATGACGTGATCAATCGAAAAGCAGCCAAGAAAAATAAAAGGCGTTTATTGGTTGACAATCCACTGATTGCTCTTTGTTGAATGAGAGCGACAATTGAACGGGGAACTCGTAATTTTGTCGGAGAAGTTCGTCCCATTCAGGTGACGGTTCCATGTCAATTTCTTATTGAAAGCAATGCCATTCGTCTTGTCAAGGTCTGCCAGTACAGTGTAGCCATATGCAAATTATCTGCACCAGGTTTGATTTTGCATAATGGCTGTCGGCATATACATGTAACTGGCCCTGGCCGCCGTATGCATAAAACATCTTAAGTGTAAAATTTCCCTTATCTTTTGTTTGGAACAATAGTTTAAGGGAAATTTTACACTTAAGATGTTTTATGCATTCGGCCCCTGGTCGATTGACTGACTCAATCGCGGTCGGGTTACATGATGAACTCCGAGACGAAGGCAGTGATCTCGTATCAGACGTTCCACCCCTTCTTCAAGTAAGCGCACCCGTCCATCCATGACCGATGAAGTGGACGGACAGGTTCTTGAGAGAGTGTGCCTGTAGGCCTAAAGCAGGCCTAAATGACAAGAACTGAAGGCACTGAGATGGTGGTCCACGGCCAGACAAAGGCGCCCGGATTGAAGACCACAGAAGGCGACACATGCACGAATACCACAACCTGGGCACACGGTAAGATCTTTCGTACGATTTTTAGGAAATAGATCCCTTGCGAAAGTATGCAGCAGGGATAAAACTGGACTTGCGTGCACTGTACGTGTACATCAGACCCCGCGAATGCACAGCCCCGTCGACTTTCACAAGGGGTCTATTCAGACTCAGTCCCTAGAACTCAGATATAGACCCGCATGTCAGCATACTGCTTACGGATGGAACAAGAAAGCTGACATGGCCTATTGTTTCACCACCCGAGCTTAGTTTCAGCACGATAACTCGAGAAGTACAGCACCCATCACCATCAAACTTTCAGGACCTTCAGATAAACAGTCGAGACAGAGCTGATTAGATTTTGAGCGAGATCGGTTGAACAGAAGGCGTTGTTTTTTAGACCTCTCTGTGTTTCTCTGCCTCTGTCGGCTCATCCACTGTTGGGTTTCAGCACGATAACTCAAGAAATCAGCCACGCATTGTTCTGAAACTTTCAGGACCTCACGATAAATACTCGAGACAGAACTGATTAGATTTTGAGCGAGATCGGTTGAAAACGACGTATGTAGACCTCTCTCGGTTTTTCTTCTCTCTCTCTCTCTCTCGCTGTAGGCTCATCCACTGTTAGGTTTCAGCACGATAACTCAAGAAATAAGCCACGCATTGTTCTGAAACTTTCAGGGCCACAAGATAAATACCCGAGACAGAACTGATTAGATTTTGAGCGAGATCGGTTGAAAACGATTCCGGATGGCATGGCAAAATGTGAAGGTCGTGCAGTAGACCAAATCCATGACGTCTTTCCTTGAAATAGTGTCAAACTTAGGTGATAGATTAGATTTTGAGCGAGATCGGTTGAAAACGACGTATTATGTAGACCTCTCTCCGTTTTTCTTCTCTCTCTCTCTCGCTGTAGGCTCATCCACTGTTAGGTTTCAGCACGATAACTCAAGAAATCAGCCACGCATTGTTCTGAAACTTTCAGGACCTCAAGATAAATACTCGAGACAGAACTGATTAGATTTTGAGCAAGATCGCGGTTGAAAACGATGCCGGATGGCATGGCAAAATGTGAAGGTCGTGCAGTAGACCAAATCCATGACGTCTTTCCCTGAAATAGTGTCAAACTTTAGGTGATAACCAGTCATTTTTACGACACTAGTTCAAAACCGGACCACGCCTTTCCTGTGCTTTGATGAACTAGGACATTCAAACTCGTCACTTTTGTGGGTGGAACCGTGCCTATCGTAATATAGTTTCCGGGACGCGTGCAAAATGGGCCACAATCAATTAAGCCGCTGACATTTATACACGGTATGCCTAAATCAACGACGATATTTTTTAATTATGACATGAAATAATAACAGGTTTCGAACGTTTCTAAGCTTTCTTCCGGAAGCTTTGTTAAAAGCTTCCTACCGGAAGCGTTTAATTACGACAATGCCTTTAAAAAATAAATTGAGTGATAACTTTTATTCTGGCGTTAATAAACCGGATTCGATAACCCTGACCCCGGGTTGATATAAAATGTAGCTAATTTTTGGGGCCCGGGCACAGACGACAGTCGGCGAGTGGAGTAGAAAAGACACGGTGCAATATATTCGACGATAAACGAAGTTCCACTAGAGATTTTTGCTGATTTCAACATGCGGGTATATCTGGTGCTTGCCTACGCCTTGTTAGGCGCATGCATTCTAAACTGCAAGGTAAGCTAATAGGGAGGTTGAGATAGTGACTTATCACGGATCTTTATACGTATACGGATTGAAATGTGCACAAAATTTGTCCTTATTGTTTAGAATTCTATATTCCGTATACGTATCCGTGATAAATCGTTGATCTCAACCTCCCTAATAATTCATCACTGATACGTACATGTATGTAGACTGTAGCTAAAAAATTACAATCTTCTAAAGGTCGAGAATTTTTTTTTAACTTTACCGTGGTTAGGTATCTTCTGAAGGTCATCGGTCGAGAATTTAAAAAAAACTTCACCGTGGTTAGGTATTCGTTAATCGCGTACACCAATTCCTTACAGGCCGCGGCCCTTCCCGTCTCAGGGTACGCCACAAACTCCGGTGCTCCCCCTGTTAATGGAGACACACCGACCATGGACCAAATGTTCAAAAACATCATGGACAACAGTAAGTAAACAAACACGAAAAGGAATGACGTCATTTGTTTTATTGTTAGACGTCATCAGTTCTTGCTGCATTGTTGTAAAACAATAACAGGGGCGTAGGCAGGGGGGTTGCACTGGGTGCACCTTCTAGGACCCCCCCCCCCTCCAAAGCACACACCTTTGTTACTCTTCACCATACTGTGAAATTTCAGGCGGAGGCTACAGAAGGAGTCCCGCTTTTAAAAAATGTGCACCTCCCCAGGCTGACCAGCCTACGTCCTTGAAAAAGAAATGATGACAGTTCTTCCCTCTCGTCTTCAGACAATGCATCAACATTCTCCATTCAGCGGGACGATGGCACGGTCTTGTTGGAGTTGGACATCAAGATGACCAAAGAGGAATACGATCAGCTCAAAAACACGTAAAGGGCGGTTTACACTAGGTTGCACCAAGTTGCAAGTTGCAGCAACTTGCAACTTGTTGCAAACTACCTGGGACGGTTTACACATAGAAAAATCGATGCAACATCCAGCGTGATCAAGTTGCAACAAGTTGCATGCCCGTTTACACATGCAACTTTTATGAAACTTTTTGGTCTCATCAGGTTTATGCAACAAGTTGCATGAAGTTGCATATGAAAAGTTGCATGTGTAAACGGGCCTTTAGTGCATTTATTTTCATCTATTTCAATGGAGCCTTCGTGTACTCGAATAGCAGAGAATCTGTATGGCCTGGCATAGCCAGGGTTGATAGTTCATAGCTTTGTATCCCGGGAGGCCCTTACAGAAGAATATCGTGCCAGTGAAGTTGATCGGCGACGTGTGCCCACCCAATGAACGCCATCGTCCTTCGTCACGTGTCGCCTTGTTTGTACATGTACGTACATGTACATGTACATGTACATGTACATGTACATGTACGTGTACGTACGTTTATTGGGTGTCTTTACTGAACGCTTTCTGAACCACTTTCTCGTACATCAGCGGCGGAATCCAGCAGACTTTTGGCTCTCCGCCAGGCGTCGACACCGGCAACGGACGACAGAAGCGGAAGGCCATCAGAACACGGCGCTGGACCAATAACGTTGTCCCATATACACTGTCGAATGTATTCTGTAAGTACACTCTTAGCCGAAAAGGTTCTTTGAGGGTTCTTTGAAGAACCCCTGGGTTCTATATAGAACCCTAAGGTTCTTTGCCGCATTGGTAGAACCGTAGGGTTCTTTGACGAGCAAAAAGGTTCTTAGAGGGTTCTTTGAGGAACCCCTGGGTTCTTTACAGAACGCTAAGGTTCTTTGCTGCATTGGTAGAACCAATAGGGTTCTTCGACGAGCTGAAAAGGTTCTTAGAGAGTTCTTTCCAGAACCCCTGGGTTCTATATAGAACCCTAAAGCTATGTGCACACAGAGCTTAGTGCTTGCGCGATCTTAGCGGCAGCGAAACCTTGCGACCACGCAGTCCTCTAAATCCTTGCGCCGCTGTGTGAACACGAGGGCGCAAGGATCTTTGCGTCCTGTGGCTGGGCGTATACGGCTGCGCCAAATATCAAAAAATTTTGATATTTACGATTCCGCCTGCGCCTAGGGACGCAAGCACTAACTGCTTGCGGCCTCAGGTGCACACAGAGATTTCTTGGGCCTTGCGTCCTCTCGAAGAGGCTTGCGGCTAAGATCGCGCAAGCACTAAGCTCTGTGTGCACATAGCTTAAGGTTCTTTGCTGCATTGGTAGAACCCATAGGGTTATATGCCGAGCGGAAAGGTTCTTCAAGGGTTCTTTGAAGAATCCATGGGTTCTATAGAGAACCCTAAGGTTCTTTACTGCATTGGTAGAACCCATAGGGTTCTTTGACGAGCGAAAAGGTTCTTAGAGGGTTCTTTGAAGAACACCTGGGTTCTTGACAGAACCCTAAGGTTCTTTGCTGCATTGGTAGAACCCATAGGGTTCTTTGACGAGCGAAAAGGTTCTTAGAGGGTTCTTTGAAGAACCCCTGGGTTCTATATAGAACCCTAAGGTTCTTTGCTGCATTGGGTAGAACCCATAGGGTTCTTTGACGAGCGTAAACCCAGATAGCAAAAATTATGTTCTAATTCGCAATAATTTAATACAGAACCGATGACTCACGAAAACAAACAAATAAGAATGTTGATAAACTATGGTTTGAAATATGAGACACAAATTTTAGGTTGTGGTTGTTTCTCTTTCAAAGTTATAAAGACTATAATTGTATAACATAAACCATAGACAAGAATATATGCTGTGCATTGGTATACCCCATCCAACTGAACTCTGTGTGGCTTCTCGGCCTATTGGCTAAGATTAAAGTTATATCACATTCAAGAGGTGCAGACTTTGCTTCATGGTGAATCTGCCCTTTCCCTTGTGCCAACCTCGCTCAAGCATGGAGGTATTCTTAATAATACCTCCACGGCTCAGGCAAGGCGGGGGAAGTTTGTACAGGTGGACATTGGAAATTCAACGATCAGGACCATATGGCTCTACCTACACTTATCGAATTGCCACCAATGGCCCACTAATTTGCCCGGAAGGTGCCCCCGAAATCACATCAATATCCCTTTAGTGTTTTGAGGGTTCTTTACCAAAGGGTTCTTTAACAGAACCCTTTAGTGTTTTGAGGGTTCTTTACCAAAGGGTTCTTTAACAGAACCCTTTAGTGTTGTGAGGGTTCTTCACCAAAGGGTTCTTTACCAAAGGGTTCTTCAACAGAAACCTTTAGTGTTTGGAGGGTTCTTTACCAAAGGGTTCTTTAACAGAACCCTTTAGTGCTTTGAGGGTTCTTCACCAACGGGTTCTTTTAATGTTTTGAGGGTTCTTTGCCAAAGGGTTCTTCAACAGAACCCTTTAGTGTTGTGAGGGTTCTTTACCAAAGGGTTCCTTAACAGAGCCCTTTCAGAGGGTTCTATATAGAACCTTTTGGGGTTCTCCAGGTGTAGCACGTCAAAGAACCCTAAAAGGTTCTATCTGGAACCTTTTCGGCTAAGAGTGTAGGCGTACCAAATCTATCATAGCGTTAGGCTGAGGTGTCAAAGTACCGTATTAAAATGGGGTTTAAGAGATACCGCTACCGATGACGCTGTAATAGTAGTCACGCCGGTTTCCAGGGAGAACTACTTTCTCCGCCCAGTGCTGACCTACTTTGTCAGCACTGGGGTGTGGTCAGTCTCCAATTGACAAATTCTGAGGACAAATTCAAGTGACAAATGCTGCAATTTGTCATTCCACGATACTTTGAAGACTTTTATTTTAAACACTTGGATCGTCAATTTGCAGCCAGCTATGAACGCAACCAGATCATGGCGGCCTTCGGCGACTATCACCGTTACACGTGTCTGAGATTCAGGCCAGCCACGTCACGTGACCGGAACAGGATTATGTTACAAGATGGCAGAGGTTGTTCGTCGTTTATTGGAATGCAGGGTGGCACGCAGATAGTCAGTCTGGCCGGAGGGTGTAGAATTGTAAGTATTGTGGTAAAACTGGCCTCTGCCTCGGGCTAGCCCCGAGCGTGGCCGAGAGTTATGCGCCCGAGTGAGGCCTATTTTACTACAAGGGACGCCCCAATAAGACGGGGCGTGCCGTACCTGATAGCACACGGTCCAGAAAGTACGAGAGGATAAAATGTGATATAAAACTACGAAGCTCAATGTCCAAATTCCAATGTTTAATTCCAAGTCCCCGTGTGTGAGCTGGCAGGGGCTTTTATCCTCCGAGGCCGGTGACGTCACTGTGGTGCTCCTCCTGATTGGTCGGTGATCTTCGGCGACGCTGGAGTCCTGTACATCACGACGACAGCAACGACACAGGCCCCGTTTTTACCACAGTATCATGACCATTCCTCCGGCACAATGCGGGTGGGAATGATCCGCTTCCAATCTAAACTGCTGGAAAACTTCCCAAAGTCCGCACAGGATGGGCAACCTTCGATAACCATCGTATATGGAGAGTGCGGGTGGGCGCTGCTGTTTGGCTGAAACACTTGGAGCACGTGGCACCGATGGTCCGTCGCTCTGGCCTCAAAAGTGGTCCTGAAAGCGGATCACTGATTGGCTAGTTACTAGCCAGTTTAGCGCCAATTCTAACTCGCACTAGTGACGCCTATTGGTCATCTTCTGAGAATCACGTACATGTAGCCACAGCAGTTTCGGAGGCAGGTGATAAGAGAGCAGTTCGAAACTGCGGGGGAAGTTTACTATTAGTGTGTTACCAGCTTTGGAGTGCCCAGAAACATGACTTTATTACATAACAGGCCCGTAGCTAGCATAGGGACAGGGGGGGGGGGCAAATGCCCCCCCCAGGCCAATTGTTCAAAAAAAAATTTTTCAGCAAAATCAAATGGGATAAAAGATCAGTATTGTTCGTGTCTCAGAATGCAGGAAATTGACCTGAAATTGCATCTCAGAACTTATAATTTTCAAAAATTTTCTGGCGGAGGCCCCCCAGACCCCCCGCAAAACCGACCCCTTCGGCGTTGCCCACGTCTGTACAGCTCATCTGCTTAAAATGCCCTCCTAGGAAAAAAAAGCTAGCTACGGCCCTGCATAAATTATGAAAATGTGACGTTTTTAATGATTTCTCGCTGCTAACATTTTAACTTTATCGTTGTTTTTAGAAACGAATTGTCATCCATGAATTGGGGCACGCGATAGGGTTCATCCATGAGCAGACTAGGCCCGAGAGAGACCAATATGTCACCATTTTCAGGCAAAATATAGTTAGTGGAATGGAGTTCAATTTCAACCGTTACAGCAGCAGCGAAATCAATAATAGGGGAGTGCCTTATGATTATCTCAGCATCATGCATTATGGAGCAAAGGTAAAGGTCTCCCGTTTCCTTCTGCATTGGGTCATATGAATAAAGACTAGCAAATGCTTTTACTTGAATTTTGCAATACAAATGCACTAAGCAATGCTGTACAAATTTGAAGTAAAAGCATTTGCTAGTCTTTATTCATATGACCCAATGTCAGACGCAAAGATTGTTCAAAAACGAATCGTGGAAGAGGTCGAGCAGGCCATGGCTCAAATTCCGTTTTCGTACTGTTGCAGGCTTTCAGCCGGAATGGACAAGACACGATGGTAGCCACGGACAGGCGATACCAGTATTCGATGGGAAAGGGTGCTGGTTTCAGCTTCAGAGATATAAAACTAGCCAATCTCATCTATAATTGTAACTGTGAGTAAATAGACGGCTGACCCTCGGGAGATCTCGGGACTTTCCGTAAATTAAGACTTTCGTTGGCTTCGGCGAATAGGGAGGTTTAGAAATCAAACGACAAACGTAAACTTTACGACAACGTTATTTTCACACAACACCTTAACCAGATTTTATAATAGCATTTTCGGTACAAAAATAACGTTGTCGTTAACGTTTACGTTTATCGTTTGATTCCGAAACCTCCCTAATACATGTAAGTTGAAATCTCATTTCCTACTGCATGCGGTCGGCCTATCTTCGGAGTTCTCGGGATGTACCGTATATTCTTCAGCTCGCGAACTCCGAGCCCGTCTGCCTTTTAAAAGCTGCTAATTAGGACCGAATGGACACGACTCCGGGGTATTACGAACTGTGAAATGTCATTTCAATTTTCGTTTCAGCTCACTGTGGAGGGAAGACTTGTCCCGGAGAAGGATTTGTCGGGAAGGACTGTGAATGTTGGTGCCCAGGCACGGGATCTAACGACGTCGTCACAAGATGTGATGGTGCTGGGGTCATTACATCCGGTCCACAACCGGTCACACCGCAACCAACTAACCCATCCGGTGAGTTGTCTAGACCAATGAGCAACGCGCTTTCAGAAAAGTTCGACCGAGCACCGTACAACTCGAGCCGTGTAATTCGCCAAGCATATTTCCCCATGTATTATGCTAATATTATTTGCAACTTCCTTTTTGTCGTCTCTATCTCTAGGCGTTTGCAGTGACCTACATCAGGCCTGTAGCTATTGGAGTGGCCAGGGATACTGCACGTCAAGCGAACATTATGAATACATGAGCAAGAATTGTCGCAGGTCTTGTAACTTCTGTTCCACACGGCCTACGAGTAAGTAATTAAGGTCAAGGTCAGTCAAGGCCATATTGGTGGCAAACCGCCAGAAACTGTACTCTCGTAACACTTCGGGTCTTCCCGTCGTTCTTCGTTCTTTAGAAATCAGGCGCAGTTTCGAAATGCAAAAACTACTGCGAGCACGTCTGCTCCATTGCGGAGGGAGGGTGTTCAGTTGAGATAAGGATACGATAGATCTTCTGATTATTAAACGCACAACCACTGTCTAGTAATTTGAAATTTCTATTTTGCACTAACGATGGTTTTTGGCCTTGGTGCAGGTGTTCGCGTACAGGTAGATATTCTAAAGTATTTTTTTTCTTTTTTTATAGACACATGTTCGGACATGAACCAACAATGTCCGTCGTGGGCGCGGCAGGGCTACTGCCGCAGTAGTGCCCACTGGGGCTACATGAGCCAGAATTGCAGGAGGTCATGCGGGATTTGCCGATAGGCGGCGCTGTTCAAGAATCCAGCGACCGAGAACGGGACATGACACATTTTTTAGCTTCGAAAGAAATCTGTCAAGAAATCAGGCCAGCGTTTTAAAAATTGGGTAATGTCCATTACTCACGCATTGATTGATTGATTGATTGATTGAACCCATTAAATAAGTGAAGAACGGCGTAGCAGGAATGGGAGTCACTGCGTTAAATATCCCACTAACAATAGGCACGTCGTGATTTATTTTTAACTGACCTAATTCATCGCAATGGAATGTTGTATTATGGCAAATCATGGCACGTCTTGGCTGTCGTATTTAAAAACAGAAATTTTGTCTACATTGGTAATTTTATCTATGCCTAGTTTTCTGGGGTGGGGTGGGGTGGTAGGAGCAACAACGTGGGATGGCGGCGAGTCCGTTCTCCATGATCATGAATCGGTTCTAGTACATAAATATTAATAATATATTCAAGAAATAAATACATGTACATATGTCCATGTTCACATAGACCGAGTTGTTTCAGATTTTGATAATCGTGGGGATTTTCTATGCATTTGCCCAATTTGCACGCGGGTAGGGCAAGGCCCAAATTCTTTGGTACCTTTCAAAAATATCGTGCCCTACGTTTTTTCATATTTTGAGTTTGGCACCACAACTAGTCTACGTCTTTGTTTCAATTCTGAATTCGTATTAGCAAACAGTTTGAGTTTTTCCATAACTCGAAATCTCGGGACGACGAGACTGACGCGAGATTTCATCTTGAATACCGTTGCTAACGTGACGATCCTGAAGACCCTCGTCTGCTCTCCTGAGATGACCTCCGTGAACTAAGGCTGCTGTTCAGAGGAGACACTACACTTTTTTCTCTCCTCATCATGGAATCCGATATTGTCCGTACTCTCCGCGACGTTTCAGTGGAGCGCCTACCCTGCGCAAGCTCACTGTCTACTTCCGGCATTGTTCTCCCCTGCGCACGCGCACTGTCCCTTTCAACCCCGTCCCTACCCTGAGAACCCATACCGCCTTGCTCCAGTGACCGGTTCAGTTTCAAGTTCGTCAATTTTTCATTGAACTTCTTTTCACATTTTGTGATATACTCATCCTCAATCTCCAACTCCAATTTGATCAATTCATTTCCCGCTAATTTCTTTATGTTTTTTGTCAACATAACCTCATTGCAGATTTGTAGGAGCCTTTTTTTAAGGAACAAACTATAAGCTTCATTAATCGCTTTCCGAGAGCCACACGTCATTACAATGTCAACTCGATCCTTCTTCAAATCGAGGCGAGTAAACTTCATATTTGGGATCGAAACTGATTCATTCATGGCTGCTATGACGTTATTCATGACGGCATCACTCGTAATCGTTTTGTAATATTTTCTTGCATTGGCTGCTCGGTATCCTGCCTCGGAGAGTGTCTGCAGGAGAGAACTCGGCGGAATGTCTGTCTCAATTTGGGCGGTCAGCTGGGCACAAACTTCCACGTTTACTAGAACTGGAAAATCAAATAAAAAAATCAAAAAAACTGAAGTGCAGAGATAGGTCAGTAATCACAAACACTTCAACACAAAGTTTGCAAGATGGCAGTCCCAGTTTTCCACGCCCCGCCTCCAGTTCCTCGGCGGACTTCGGAAAATTCCGGAAAATTCATGTTCTAGAGTTCGACATCGTATTGTGGTGGAGCGGCGCCAATTAATTTTTCAGGAGTTATATCTTCTGTTCACGAATCTGACCAAACGGCCAGAGGCATCGACGTCAGATATTCAGATTATATTCATCTGAATCGTATCCAGGGCGGAAAGGAAGGAATTTTTATTCGTTCAAAGATTTCGGTAATTTTGAAGCGGTTTTTGATCAAGTTTAGGAGGTTTTCGTTACACATTCTGTTTTCATTCTGTTCACGAATCTGACAAAACGGCCAAAGGGATCGACTTCAAATTTCCTGAATATGTTCATTTTAGTCACATCTAAAGGGGAAAGAAAGGAATTTTTATTATCTTAAAGATTTTGGTGATTTTGAGGCGATTTTTGATCAAGTTTAGGAGGTTTTCGTTACTCATTTTGTTCACGAATCTGACCAAACGGCGGAAGGGATCGATTTCAAATTTCCCATTTTTGTTTATCCTACTCCAACCTAGTGGGGAAAGAAACGAATTTTCAGTTTTAGTTGACTCACTTGTTTTCTCACGCCGTAGTTTTTCGGGTGTTTCATCCTTGGATGATTTTCTTTCTTCTGAAAAAGAATGACGACATATCTCAAAATAGATGCACATTTTATTATAAAGAGGCTTTGGAACAAAAGGGCTGGCTTTGTACTCACTTTGTTCTTCTTCTGGTTCCGCATTTTTCACTTCCGCTTCCGCTTGTGCATGCGTAATGAACGTTTCTTCTGGAGGAGGTATCCCTCCCTCGAAATCCTCTATGTAGAGGGTATACTTCACATAATGCAATTCAAGATTGCGGAGCAAGCCCTCCCGTCCAAAAACTTTCTGGCAGGCGCACAGGAGTGCGCCACTTCTATACATTTCTTTCAATGCTTCATAACATTCATCACCATGGCAACGCATGTCAATCACCACACTTCCTACCACCAGGTGGTGTACGAAAAAGTTCTTGAGTCGGATTATCTCTTCCAGTGCCCGGATGTTGTCTTCGGCATTTTTCACGATTGTTTTGTATAAATGCGCGCACATGTCCTTGAAAAGGTCGGCAAAGTTGGCTGGAATTCCGCCTTCAGGAATAAGTTCCTCCACTCGCAAGTGGCCAGCCACTTTACCTGAAAAACAAAACTGAAGCCATTTAATGCTAGGCCTACCATGACTCAAAAACAGACTACTTTAAATTATCCCCTCATCAATGTTATTAATGAAACGAAAATTGATTAGCTGACTTACGTTCTTGCAGCATTGGTTTCTTTATTTCTTCCGATGGCGCCTCCTTCACTGGTTCCGGTTCTTTCGTTACTTCCGGTGACGGTGTTGGCGCATGCCCATTCTCAACAGGAGCGGGAACGTCCTCTGTGGTTTCCTCCTTTTCGGGTACCGGTATCTCCGGTTCGGGTTCTGTAACAGCCGGAAGATTCACAACCTCGTCTTCGTTCTCAGCCTCGCTTTCAGGCTCTTCATCATTAGTGGCATTACTGCTGGTCACCGAGGTTGCGCTGTCACAGCTCATAGCCCGCTGGCGACGAGGTTTGTTTGTTTTCTTTTTGGAGGAGCGTGATGACGTACTTCCGTTTGACGATCGCCTCGTGCTCAGCAGTGAACTGCTGGAAGAACTCGGGCTAATCTTGGGAAGTCTAGGAACATTTGATGGGAATTTCGGCTGCTTTTCTTTTATTTTGATTTTTGTTTTCTGCCTCGTGAGTGCTGCCGGTGTCGCCTGGTTACACGAGGCATCATGGCCGCCAACTGGACATCTAGTGCAGGGCGTCCGCACCGTGTACGTCTTCATCAAATCTAGAGGGAAACAGCATATATTGAAAATTAGACCAGGAATCATTCACGAAGCGGACCGTAAGATCCGAAAGTTTTCTTGTTCCTGCATTCAGGGCCGGATCCAGGGTTTAGAAATACGGGGGGCACAACCCTGAGGGCAAGCCCTCAGTTGGCGCTTACCGCAGGTCCGCGCACATGAAGGGGGGTCCGGGGGGCCTCCCCCGGGAAAATTTGAAAAAATCAAAGCTCTGAGATGCGATTTCCCAGCATCTTAGACATGAAATAATAGACGATTTTCAAAAAATGCAGTAAAAAAATCATTGCCCCTCAAAAAATAGGGGGCCCCTGGATCCGGGCCTGGCATTAGCCATGTATAATAGGAAGACGAAACACCAGTCAACTTATAAGACTTGTGGATCCATACGCAGATTGGTTCCCTATAACCTTTCACCGTGTGCTTTAGCAATAGGGATGAAAGACGAAACCAGTCCACTTACGGATACCAGTCTTTAAGTCCCTGATTTCCCCCCGGCCTGAAAGGGGACTTTTCAAGGCTTTCACCAAAATCAGTGAAACCATGGAGGTATTTTATACCTCCATGGTGAAACTTGCCACCCGCTTTACTTTACATCTCAGTCGTATCCGACCGGCCCTACCTGCCAGTCTATGGAGACGTTCCTGCCTGAGTGCCCGAACCAGTTTGACCACCGTCGCTCCCTCGCCAACTCTGTCCTGCCATCGCAACAGACACCGGTAGATGATTTCTCTGCGGCCATCGTTTGTGTATTTAGATTCGATCTCTGCGATGTCCTCATTGCTTGCACGAAGAAGCGCCAATCTGATTGGCTGAGTAGCTCTGATGATAACACGCTGAAAACCTTCTCGATATCTGCAAGGGAGGGGCGACAAATATCAAGAAAGTTCAGTCAGAGAGAATGGTTATTTGAATACCAGACGAGGACGAAAAGTCATTTTGAGATGACGACAGGTCACATGACTCCCAACCATTGATCAACCTCGTTCCCCGTTTGATGCAAATTGTGTTGACAGTGTCAACAGTACATCGCGAAGATCAACATTGGCTCCAAAAATAAACATCGGTCTGACTGTCATGTGATAGTTTCTGAGCCCTTGGGGGCAAACCTGCTAAGCAGATGTGCAAATTTATGCTTTATTGTACAACTATGATAACAGCACATTTTGTCAGGCAAAGTATGCTAACACCTGAAGAATGGGGACCTTCTGCACAAAGCTACAGCAGGACGCGCGGATCCATGAGGTGACTGCTGGTTCCCTGTCCTTTGAAGGGCGGCGCACACGAGCGACTAAATCTGGGCGACCGCCGACGAGACTGGTGGTGCGACTAGACATCAGCCAATCAGAAGCGCCAAATCCTGTCGCTTTGGCGGTCGGAAGCCAAGTCGGCCGACAAATCGGTCAAAATTGTCGCTCGTGTGCGCCGCCCTTAACCGTGCTTCTGCCAAGGATGGAAGATAAGTCAACTTTATGGATTCGGAATTGACTGGTTCCGTATCCTTTCGCGCTTTAGCCTAGCCAGTTAACATCATCGGTCATCTTTACGGACCCACAAGTCCTACGGTGGCTCTCCCACGGGTCCCTGGATAACTCATCGGACAACATGCGGTATATTCCGAACTTATAAGTCTTATAAGACGCTGCCCTCTTCAACTCCTTGTCGCCACGAACAGCCATGCGACACAGGAAGGGAGCATGAACCCCTTTCGAAATTCCGTCAAGGAAAAGACGTATCTACACCAAAAATAGCTGGCTTATCTATTTTTGATGTACACGTAATGTACTTTCACGGTCCAATGATCAGTAGGCCTAACACGGAAGCTTAATTAGACTTGAGGAGATGGTAACGGTGGCCATTTTGGTTATACGTTTTCCTTAAACGAATCCATCATCTAACATGTCCTGTATCATTATCCATCCACATTCTCTGAAACAAAGCTTGAAAAAAGAAGGTTTAAGAATTGACGATAGACTTACCATCCACGACATGCAGATGCGTTGTCCCGCCAGACCTTGCTGGGTCCACCATTGCTGAGATGATATAGAGGACACACACATCCCAAGCGTGAATTAGGCCTATTGGCAGATTTCAAAAAGATCTGTTAGTTTACAGAGAGAGATCATAGGCCTTAGAGCACCGTTTTGTATTTGTAAAACTCAAACTGAGCCGCCTAATGGGAAACCCAGATTCTTACAAAAATTGGTGAGCTTTATCTAATCCGTCAGAGGCCTCAGGTACCGTTTCAAAAGGTTCGATCATTTCAATGGTTTTCTGAAATATTGGACACGTCTTGGGTAAAGAATCAGGGGAGTCAATCATATATCGCCATTGGTAGCCTATTTATTATTTGTAGTTGTGTATTGAATATTGAATGACATTCACACATGAAGAGTTTCGCCTGTGCTATTCAAACACGGCGACCCCCCCCCCCGCGTGGATAATTATCTCTGCGGTCGTAGCTGAGAAAGACGTTGGGCGGCGCTGCTGTCGTCACGATGATCTTAGTGTTGGATCCCAGTGTTGGAGAATGTATAACACTACAATGCATACGTGGAGACCCTACGAACGAGAATAACTCTACACGGGGCGAAGTTGACGAGCGGTAGTTTAACAAGATTGTCAATAGAGGTCTCCCTTAGCGCAGTTACGTTTAGCGCAGGATGGGGAAGAAATACAGTGTCTCTTTAACAGTGGCCGCATTTGATGTTTTCTGCGTTCCTTGCTCACCGACTTTCTTCGAGACTTCACCACGGATTTAGTTTTACTGATACGGATTCTGCAAATCCTACCGGACTTTGTGAAAACGTCAAAATTTTAAAGTTAAACTACTTTTAACTTTAACATGTTTAAAATGTAACTGTGCATTCAATTCAGCTTCTATTCTTTTTGGCTTCCAGATAAAAAGATAACCAATTGCCAGTTATTTGGTAAGTTATTTATTTTATGAAGACACAGACACAAATTGCACCAAATTCCACTGAACAAAACGGGGAAATTCCAAAAGAAACAACTGAACTGTGAGGACAAGATTTTCAAGCAGCGAGCAAACATTCTCTGGGTACTCCAGTTTCCTCCTGCTGTACCCGGTACATTGCCCCATGTTTGACAGCAAGTGAAACAGTGAGAATTAGTGCAATAGACAAATATGTACAAATGTATTTGTTATTATCTATCCACCACTTTTCTACTACTTTTCTACTACCAGTGTAAATTTGGAACAATCACAAAAATAAACACAGTTATGTAATTTCTACACTATAGGGAGGTTTAGAAATCGAACGATAAATATAAACATTTACGACAACATTATTTTGGTACCAAAAATGCAATATAAAATTTGTTAATGCTAGTATGAAAAATAACGTTATTGTAAAGTTTACCTTTATCGTTTGATTTCTAAACCTTCCTATTAGCTGGGTGAATACCTACTGGTAAGTGTTAACCCTTTCATTGCTATGACCAATTCTGTCAAAACAAAAATACATAAAAACTTGAAAAGTACCAACCTGTCACATAGGCATTCACTGGAAAGCTCTCAGAGAGTGCTTTCCAAAGAATACTACGTGAAAAATACTTTCGTTGGTTTATTTGTTTGATGACAAATTGCACTGGCATGAAAGGGTTAAAAAAATTAACCATACAGTGATAAGCCATAAATACAAAAAGACAACACATCTGCAGACAATACTTTGTTATCACAGTATTTTTGCAAATTTCCCTGATTTTTTTGTGATATGAAGCTTTTCCCCTCAAGTTACTTGTTCCTCAGGCCTACGCAGTTGGACCTTGTCCACAGGATGGTGCTACCGTTACCACAACACCAGAAGGTTAATACCGCGGTAGGCCTAGTGTGTTTTCCCAAACTGAATTTGGCCATGTTGCTAAGCGGCCAGAATTGCTACAATTGGCTATATTTTGTTGAGGCAAGTACTGCTACAATTGGCTGTATTTTACTGTGTGGCTATAAACCTATATCAACGGTATTAGCAGTATTTCAAGTCAAGATCAAGTGAACCCAGGTAGCACAAAGGCATTGGGCCAGGCTCGGCCCAAGCCTGGCACAAAAGTCATGCCTGGACTGGGCCAAGGTTGGCATGCCAAGCCAATGCCCGGGCTTGCCAGCCCAGAGCCAGGTGGTGCCAGGCCTGGCCCAGCCTTGCTAATGGCAGACTTGCCATGGCTTGGGCCAAGGATGGCAAAGAACTGGCATGAACCTGGTATCCACTGCAGAACCATGGCTGGCCCAATGATGGTAAAGAACTGGATATTAGACATGTTTTTGCAAGGTCTGAACAGAGCAAGATCCCAGCTTAGGTTTTTGCTTTGCTCCTTTTCAACCACTGAGTGGTTGAAGAGGAGCCAGGAGTGGGTGTCTCCTGTCGATCAAAAAACCCTGATCAGGGGACTCTGTTAGGCTGAGTAAGCCGTAACATTCAAGTTACCATGAATAGTATGCAGGGGTCAGGGATTTCATTCAAATAAAAATTGTTCATATGTGTGGTGTAATGAGGCATCATTTCCAAAAACTTGACACCCCACAAAAATACTGAGCGAGGTTTATTGTACAAAAATATGTTGTTACCATGTTGGTATAGGATGAGGCAACATTCCTATAGGTTTTATTTGCCATATTTTTTATTCTACAATTTGTTATTAAGATTAGTATTCGAAGTACATTGACGTCATTTTCACGTGATTTTGACATCTTTTGTGGAAATACTTCCTGATGTTTTAGCAGATTGACATCGACATTCTGGATTTTAATTTCACTATCATCTTAAAATGAATCGTTTTTTAAGGATTTGAGACTGGTTAAGAGAAGTCGTCAGTTTCAGGTTTTAGGGTCCTTAAGTTCATTGACAATGTTGGGCCAGTCCTGGTCCAGGTCTGGCAAGTCCTCTTCAGCTGTGTCAGTGGAGCAAGCCTTGGGCCAGCCTTGGCCTTGCCTTGGCAATCTCATTCAGAATATCTCAGTCGAGCCAGGCGTGGGCCAGCCCTGGCCATGGCCAGGCATACCTGGTGCCAGGTCTTGCCAGGTCTTGCCGGGTGTATGCCAACCTTGGGCCAAGGCACCTGTGCTAGCTGGGAAAAATGTACAAATTTATGCCCGACTCCGTAACAAAGCAAGTCACTTACAATATTACCGGTATATACAATGAGACATGGTTGTCTTCATTGTGACTAGATACATGGAAATGAGGTTATAAAATATAAGTACGTTGAAAAATTTGGACAAGTACTCGACTTTCTGGTAAGTAACATTGAGAAAAGTGAACTCTGCTTCATAGCTGCCAACACCTTGAAAAAAATTATTATTTTTTCGTTATGATTATATTTAATCTCAGATATAAAGTTCTGTCATTCATTAGTGGACTTCCGACTACCACAGTGGTAATTAAATGAAAAAAAAATTAATCACATTTTGCTACTTTCACTAATTTGGGCTACACCCATTATAACCGGAGAATGGTTTGATTGCGGGGCCTGTGAAATGGCTGCCATTGGAAGCAAAGAAGTTATGTCAAATAGTGAACACCAAAGTGAAAATCTTCAGCACGATAGTGACTAAGAAAGCTACTTTCAAAACCTTCAAATTCTGTTATGATTATTTGCATATAATTTCTTTAGGTACCTATTCGTATTCTAATTCAAAGTAAATGAAACGATTTTCCACAATAAAAAAATATTGCCGGAAATTTTTTTACAAAATCATTTGTTACAAATTAAAAAAAAGAAATATAAATTTATTTCAAGTAGCTTGACCATCCATCCTGGCTGCCTCCAAATGGTTAAAGGCAATGCAGTCAAGTTCAGGGGGAATGTGAACGACTGGGGTAACAGCCAATAACCTACACTACTGTATATTATGTACACAAAGCAGAGCTGTTAAGTTCAGTTGACCATCCACCCACGGGTCGCAAGTGCAGGGGGAATATGAACAACTGGAATAACAGCCATACTCAATGCAACTCTACCCTTACAGCACAGGAAAGGGCTGTTACCCCAATCTACTTTTCTCCCACTGAAAACAAGTAAAAAACCTAGTTTTACCATTGGATGGCACCGTGGATCTCACCCTAATCATCGCCCTTGATATTTGTCGGTCCGGCGATTAACTGATTGAAGTCAATATTCAAATTGACGTTACTCAATTCACGAAGAGTTCTCAAATAATCGAACGATGCTTTATGCTCCTGCGCCGTCAGACCTGTCTTGATGTAAAGATTTTTCAAGCCATCACTTCGCGCTTTTTCACGGATGGCCGTCGAATTAGCAGCCGCGCGGGCGAGAATGAGGGTCGAATCAGCTTTGGCCTTCTGGGTAATTTCTGCAGCTTCGTTTTCGATTCTTTTCACCTAGAATGAGAAAAACCCCCAGTTTTTGGAGAACATTTTTTTTTGGGGGGGGGGCAGGTGAAATTATTCTGAAGGGCCCAGTGAATTTGGCAGTGAGATGGTTAGGCCTAGAACACTAGATCCGTCATACCTTTAGGTCAGTTTCCTTCTGAACGAGTTTTGCCTTCTGGTTGTATTTTTCTGTTTCCGTCTCCTCCTCCAGGGTAAGGGCCTTAAGTTTACGTGATTCGACTTCCCTGGGAATTGTCACCTCATTCAACTGGAAGTATTTGACATGGGCGAAGAGTCCCTTGTCGGACTTCGTACAGGTGGCGTACGGTTTGCAACCTGGGACGCAGGTAGCTGGAGAAGAAATGGAATAGAGTGAGATTTGGAGCAAGATTTTGATGCCGTCGGAGTGGCCCAGTGGAAAAAATCATAACTCAAGAACTGCTTTACACTTACATGTTATTTCGCAGCGATAGATACAACACTTCCCACCAAGACGTTCGCGGACTTTCTTGAACAGATCCGTCTCGATTTCTGATCGGCGGGATATAAATTCATCGGTACTGTAGACAGTGGCAGCGCCCTGAAACAACATTAAAACAACCTGATGCATTTTGGTCACAATAATATGTTTTTTGACATCATTAACCCAGTCTCTCCAGAAAGGCTTTACAGGAACCCAGAGAATATCAACCCGCATCACCAGGGTTTCCGCCAGAGGGGAGAATTCCATCCCCAAGAAAATTATTTGGGGATAAATCCATCCCCAAATTTTTCAGAAAGAATGGATTTTTTTTTCTTTAAATCTTATCTTTTTTCTTTTCAAAACATCATATTATTATACCATCATGTTATCTTGCAGTCCATGTACAATGTTCTGTGAAAAAAATCCAAATAAAAAAATCCCCCAAAAAAAATTGTTCAAAAAAAATTTTGTTCAAAAATTTTTTTGGAAAAAAAAATTTTTTTGAAAATTTTTTTGAAATTTTTTTGGTCCATCCCCAAATTTTTGGCCTGATACAAGAGACTTAAACATTTAATACCTTCAGTGCATCCAGACCATTTGATTCCAAGATTGGCATATAAAATAAGTCGTATTCTTGATGTAGCAGAGGAAGTTCGGACACTATTAAGAAATATTGCAGCGTCACTGACATCCGTACCTGAAAGAGGAGAAAAACACCGTGATACTGACTGGAAATGCTGTGGAATTGCAAATGACAGACTTTATTTTCAATGCTCCAGGGAAAACAGCAAGACTGGCACGTGAAACATTCTTCAAAAATCACGATTTCCAAAAGATGTCCGGGTTACCGGTTCTCCTGACCAGTGGCCAGGGTTCACATGGTACAGTCAGATTTTTTAACTGAGCACCTACCTCCAATTTATCCTTGGTAAATACTGCAACATTATTGTAAGAAACGTAATGTGCATCTGCTGGGAAGATTTTGAATTCTGCATCAGGCCCGACGAAGTACCGTCCCATCCCGTAGACACTGGAAATATCCACCGCTCCAGTTGACTTTGTTCTTTTAAATCCCAGCTAAACAAATGAAAATTTCAAAAAATCAGAAAACTATAGAAATTTTTACACAGATTATATCAACAATATA
>NMRB01003278.1:0-27243 GCA_002633025.1 Notospermus geniculatus | reverse complement strand
TCTTGTCAGAGTCCGGTATCCATGGTTACTGGGCAGTTACATCCCTGGTGATATTTGATAGATCAGTTTTTATGCTGATTAAGAGCTGTAATATAAAATGCTCAAGCCGAGCTTTGCGCAAATATTTACCTAGATTTTGCCTTTTGCTTGCCTTGAAAATGCACACGTCCATTTTAAAGAGTTTGTGCAAACCAGCGGAGTTCGACATAAAAGTGGAACATACTAATGCTAGAATTCTAAATTAGTGTGATTTCCTTTAACAATCTGAGTGACATTTTGCACATCTCAACCTAAATCTCTGTCTTAAAGGAGCACTTAGATTTATGTTAAAGGAGCACATTAATTATGTTAAAATGGACCACATGTGTGTACCGTTATGTCTGAAATGAGTCCATAAATTTTGTCTGAAAGGTGCACATAAATTTTGTCTGAAAGGTGCACATAAATTTTGTCTTAAAGGTGCACATAAATTTTGTCTTAAAGTTGTACATAAATTTTGTTTTATAGGAGCACATAAATTTTGTGTTAAAGGTGCACATAAATTTTGTCTTAAAGGTGCACATAAATTTTGTCTTAAAGGTGCACATAAATTTTGTCTTAAAGGAGCACATAAATTTTGTCTTAAAGGTGCACATAAATTTTGTCTTAAAGGTGCACATAAATTTTGTCTTAAAGGTGCACATAAATTTTGTCTTAAATCATGTCTTGAAGGACCACATTAATGAAATTTTATGGTAATTCATCAAAATGCCTGGGAATAAGCTTTATTGTAAATTCTGGACAAGTCACTTCTTTCGACATCAGTAGAGGGCAGCATTTGAGAAGCTGGTCATGTCCATGCAGAATGAATGTTGTCAATGCCAGTAAAAGGACCTTGTCGCCAGGTCATCTGCCTGGTGTATTTTTATTTATTCACTAATTTTCAGTTCTCAGGTCATGTACAATGTACTATAATTTACACAATCAAAATGATTTTATGTAGTGATTAATTAGTTGTGGTGGGACTGTTTTTCATGTATATATTTAATTTAGCCAGTGTGGCAGCTGTAGTTATTGCCATCTGCCAGTGTTCCCCTACAAAAGATTTGACTCAATGACAAGCAAGCAGTTTTAGAGGGTTACAAAACAATGCAGGGAAACACTCAATGATAGCAACACCCGCAGACATTACACCAATATTCTTCTAGTCAAGGCTGTAGACCGACTTTGTAGTAAACTGTAACACAACAAATCATAGATTATCAATTGAATGTTGTTCTGTAAAACTAGTTGAGTGAATTTTTTTGACACATGCGGGTAAACTAATGGAAAATAATGATATGCACTGATGATTTTTTGTAAACTTTAAAAGTCAAATGTACCGTATTTATAGAGTTCACTATTTTCATATTCACATTGTACCAGACTTTAAGCTTCTGCCCACTAGAAATGGTAACAGCAATCAAGGGGGTATGTTCAGTTGTAGTAATAGCTATGCTGAATGCTACAGTGTACTTGGTTGTGTACAAAATAACTGTTACATTAATCAACCATGCGGCAAAGACAGGAACCAGTCTAGTTCCCACTGACTTTACCATTGGTGGTGTTTCTGTTGGAGTGTAATTTTTGCATAATACGTTGTAAACCGAAGTTGGTTCTTGTGTTTTTTTTCAAACTTTAGAGTACAATGTCAATGGAAGTCTTAGACTAGTACCTGATCCTACCAACCTGGGCGCTGCAGTCGTGGCTTGTTTGGTAGGACCAGTACTGGCCGCCATTTGTGGAGGAATTCTGCCAGTGACGTCACTTGGAAATTTTATGTAAATTATGTAAATTTATTCAGTTCTCAATACTTCTGACGTACCGGAATGCAGATAGAAGGTGACCCCCATTTGACCCAAGAAATCCACCAATCACGAAGGTGTTAAAAATAGGAAGGTATCAACATAATAGTTCCTATACTTGCCACCTGCGCCAGCACCGGCCAATCAGATTCACGAACGCGATAGGCACAACCGGTCCTAACATATACAAAAGTCCGATGTAACTGAAAGTTGTTAGAATCGGGTACCAGTCTACGGAAGTCTCAGTGAGATGTGGGTCAAGCCTGTGAACTACGTTACTGGTGTGCTACCTCATCTCTGCGAGTTTTATGCGACACAGCTCAGAAAAGGTCCAATCCCACAAACATGAATTTGTGTGGTACCAGGTTGACAGATTCCGCAGAATAGACAGGTTCCCGTCTTTCCGTCCACTCCCGCGGCGCTACACGGAGCGAGCGCCGCGGGAGTGTAGCGGCAAAGACGGGAACCAGTCCGTGGAAATGACGAAGATCATTTGCATAAAAATACGTATACTTTTTACAAAAACAGCAAATACATCAAGAAAAAGTGATAAAAACCATGTTACACAGTGTGATATTATACAGATTTTTTTCAAATTTCTCAAATTCGGAGTGGGCAGTGTCATAGCGCCGGAGTGAATATTTTTGACGCCGTACTGTCCATGCAGTGAGTGTCACAGCGCCGGGGTAAATATTTAAAGTTGGCCTGTTCTAGTTTTTCCCGCGAGAATTCTTTTCGTCCGCCGCATGCGATTGACATCCTCCCACAGCAGGGCGGTCTCGCTCCTCTCCATACCCTCGCGCACAAAGGTTTGTGTGAGTGGATGAAGAGGAGCGGGGTAAAAACCCCTGCGGTGGGAGGATGGCGATTGAGTATGTACTTTGTACCAGCGCGGCCACAGCACTCCGGGAGCTGAGCCCCGCACTATTTTCCCAAATGGTCCCTTCTCCGGCCACCAATAGATGCCCCTGAAACATTTTACCGAACGACACCTTTCGGAAACAGAGGGATTTAGGCCATGCCAATCAGTTTCTCCTGGGCTAACACCCACAAATGTAAGTACTGTGTCCTTTGAAACATTTCCATGAAACCTGCAAAATATCATAATCTCAAAAATCGAAATATCGACTACCGTCTGCTACTGATGCCAGTGTTACTCTGACGTCAGTAAAAATGATATCAATATGAATCAGTGATTGTAATAAAATATTAACTTTGTGTTTAACTCTGTGATCGATTTGATGAAAAAGCATCGAAATGACTCCTTAAAACATAATTGGTGATCAATAACCGATCGGTTTGATAAGGTATATCGAATTGTCGTTAGAAGTGACGCAAAATCCCGAAGAAGGTGTAATGTGTCGTGTAAACGCATTTTGTAATGAAATGGAAACGTGAATTCTTGCACATAATAGGGAGGTTAGGAATTCAAACGATAAACGTAAACTTGTGACATCCATGTCCGGTCTACTTGTGTTGTGACACCTACTATTGCCATGGAGTACATGTACTTGTGACTATATAATACTGCACTATGGTAGCCTACTTGTGATACCTACTGTATTGCCATGGAGGCCTGCTTGTGATACCCACTGTATTGCCCTGGAGGCCTACCTGTGATACCTATACGCGCATTGCCATGGAGGCCTACCTGTGACCAGTACAAATTTATGATGATGTTTTGATATTGGTACCGGAAGTCACGCCAGAAGTCGGCATCAGCGTCACCATGGCAACCGTTTTCGACCTCATTGACCGCTCTGTTCTTTGTTTGTTTTGTTCTTAAATGGCATAATATAACCCTGAATATCGGCAATAACTCACTAGAGAGTTGTTTTCCACTCTTGCCGCGCGGTTTCCACTAGTAGGAGCATGTTCTCTTGCTACCGTATTAGCATGCAGTCGGCCAAGAGCAGTTTTCACCCACAAAGCTAATTTCTTCGAAAATTAAAACACCGCCGTCGGAGTACATGTAGGGCTATGTGAAAGTGCTTCACACCGCTTGGGCTGATGTCAATTAATACCTTGCGATGGGGAACCATCCCGGGAACCATGCAATGTCGCATGCATCGAACCCAAGTTACGGTTACCAGTTTTTGACTTTTGACTGTCAGGGAGGCAAAGTGTTAACCAGGGTCACCAGGCCTAGGCCTATTTACGTAGATCGTCATTTCATACGAACAATTCATTTCTAGACGTCAAGCATGAACGCCTACCCTATGCCTATTCGTCATACAAAGAATTCATCTTCCGTCCTTAGAAGTGGAATGATGAACCAATCGGGTCAGAAATCGCGCATAGGCCACGCGGCCGGTAGGGTTAATCCCGCGCATTTTCCACCAGACGGCCACTTCAGACACTGTCTGCCAGAGTGTCTGGACACGCACGCGATCGGACCAATCACCAACTTTTGATTTTCGCGCCGTTTTCACGGCCGACCGCAGCATTCGATGTATCATGACAATTGGCTGAGGATGGTCATGCAGAGAGGATGATTCCTGGCATTGATCCAAGGGTGAGAGTTGCAAGTTTTTCCCGCCCTTCAATTTCATTTTGGACCGATGACAGTTTTTGTGCTGCAGGCAGAAGTGTTTTCTGGAGTGTTTGTTTGTGTTAGGATGTCAAACGAGCCCGGCAAACGAGTGACAAGACGACGCGTGCTGGCTCAAGTTGTGATGGACATAATCAGCGTTCCTTGGGAACGGAAGCAGACGCGGCAGAGGAACTTGAAGTGTGTCAGGAAAACTTCCGCCGCAAGGTAAGTTTGAACAATTATATATCAATCATGTATGCCCCTATACCGTAATCGATCACTGTGAAAAGTCTGCCGAAATTGTCAATGCATTTTATCTGCAGACTTTCTCGAAAGGTGAACATTTAGGGGGCCTAACGGATAGGCCTAAGCCCACACTTAAACTTTCCTTTGATTTTCATACGTAGGCGTTTCTGTTTATCATCCTTAACCTCTCTATGATTGATACGTATTGATTTACCGTATGGTGATCAATTATGTCAATGTCACAGGGAAGGCAATATCAAAACATCCGTCGTCCGTTGTCGATATTTATTTAAATATCGTCTTTGCTATCAGAAAAGTTGTTGAGATTCATTTACACTGTGTTTTCCTGTTGTAATTGCGGTAATGATCGTTGGTTAGTAAAGGTGTGGCGCGGAATTTGCAATTTGCGTCGTGTAAGTGGCATGTGGCGACATCAGTTCTCGCGCCATATTAGGGCATGTAGGGTGCGTCGAGGGGCACAATAGGAGCTGTCAGTAAGTTGACCAATAGGTGTCACTATGGCCCAATTCAATGTATATAGCGGACCCATTCATTCTTGATTGAGCATCAATCAAAAGGTCAAATTTCTTTTGTATTGGTCTGCTAGAATTTTGCTGCCATCTTTTGGCAATACGCGCGGCTGACTGCTCCTATTGGTGGGCTACTATTGAAGGGAAAATAGACGCAAGCTTGTTCTTTCCCACCAGGCGGAGCCACTAGTCTTCGCGTCCAAACTGTTTCTCCACTTTGTAGCTCACCTGGTGAGCTTTTACTGTGGTGCCTGTCCGTCACCGTCGTCGTCCAGTGTCCGTCGTTGTCTGACGTCCGTTGTTGTCTGGCATCCATCGTTGTTGTCCGGCGTCCGTTAGCAGGGCACGTTTCTAATCGCTAGAGCTTCAACCCTGAACTTTTTTGGTACTTTTTTCCACCGGAAAGACCAAGTATTGAAGGCCACCAATAACTATGCCTTTTAATAGCCCCAGCCCTGTAAAACTGGCAAGAGCAGGGTCGCTTGACCTGCAATATGGTTTCACCCATCGTGACGAACTGCGTTGGCTGTCCTGCCCTCCAGTGGCAGTTACATGGGAACATGGTTGATTGACATAACAGCCATACACTGAACTACAATACACATGGCAGTACAAGAAAGTGCCGTTACTTCAAATAAGCGTCTTCCCACTGATCACAAGTGGGGCGTATACTGCCTTTTATCATATAACATGTAAAATGGCAGTATTACCCTTAAAATGCACTATATTGGTCCCTTGGCAAGGGTCTTGAAGCTTTAGCATTTAGTGGGTGGGGCAGGGAGTTGGGTTGGGGGTAACAACGACACCAAGTGCCACTTACCTCTACATATTCAACACGCTGTAACCTTTGTTTCTCCATCATACAGTATCCATCGGTTGACTTTATACATCTCTCTGACAATGGCCACGTTCTGTGGTTGAAACCTCATCGAACCCAATAATACAATCAATATCACAGTTCACACTCCGTGCAGAGGGTCACGTGACTAGCTTTGTTCGTCTGCTGATGTTGGAGGTTAGATTTCCAACGGAAAAACCTCCAGCGTCATGGCAACAGGGCTGCTATTTTGAAAAGTTGCTAAAGATATTTGAGACTTACGTTAGGATTAACTGTTTTTAATTTGTTTCCTAATGTGGCACGTTGTCAGGGTCAAATTCAGCGTGGTAGGAGAAATTGTCCCAAGGAAAAATGTCCTGCACACATTGTTAAGATTTGGATTTTGGGATATTTGTTCCTATGGTCAGTACGTGCATCTTCCTCAGTCTGACATCAAACAAAAGAGTTGGACATCTTGCACAGGACAGCCTTTCCTATTACACCAGTCCTTGTGAAATAAGAGCAAAACTTCCAATTTGTCATCTTGGACAAGTCCCCACTGGCATGGGTTCCCATACCAGGGCCCAGTTTCACAAAGAAACTTAAGTCTAAAGTTTGACTTAAGTCATCATGTGACCAGGGTTTCAGCAAATCAGATGACTTCATTTCAGACTTAAAGGAGTTAGACGCCGAAGTTGTAAACAAGCTGGTTTGTTTACAAACATGGTCGGCAAACTAGTTTTATTCCTTCGTGCAGGTGGCAGCACCAGTAGCGCCCCGTGATCGTTAGACTGGTTCCCGGTCCGATGCAACTCACTCACGATATTCACGTCAGTACATATCACCGACAATAGGTGGCAGCACCGCAGGCGTCGCGTGGATAGAGAACCAGTGAGCGAGTGTTTACAACTTGGGCGTCTAGCTCCTTTAAGTTTTTTCTTAGACTTAAGATTCTTTGTGAAACTGGGCCCAGGGCCCATATTCATAAAAGTACTTAAGTCTAAGTGTGATACTTATCTTTTGTGTTGAACAAAAGATAAGTGTCACACTTTAAGTACTTTTATGAATATGGGTCCAGGTTTTATGAATATGGGTCCAGGTTACTAACACCTCAGGCATGTCAGGTTTGGAAAAAAACAAAAAGTCTGTAATAGTTATCAGTGAACTAACTTTATTTTGTTCACTACACAGTCGCTGACCCAGGGCTGCTTACCCGTACGTAATTTACGTATTTGTTACGCAAAACAAGGCTCAAAATACGCAGTACGTATTTAGGCTTTACCTGTACGGATCAAATTCTATAAAATCCACAATTTTGACCCAAAATCCACAAATTTTTGATCAAAAATCCCCAAATCCGAACCAGGGGGGTAAGCAGCCCTGCTGACCATATAGGGTCAGAGATACTAGTAGATTAGGCCTAAATGTCAGTGCATCTGTTTATAATAATATAATGGTCCCATTCAACCTGCCACCAGTCCCAAGATTTGAGCACAAATCCAGGACTTCCTTGAGCCAGAAATGTGAAAGTATAGCCAATTCCACAAAATTCAGGGCTAGTAATGTCAAAGAAATAAACATCATGAATCTACAAAAACGTGCTCATTTATCCAGGGCTGACCGCACAGAAAGTCCAATAGTGCTTTTGGTGCCTATTGGCAGTTTTGCTAATGGGAAAATGCAAAACTGTCGATAGGTGCCGGTAGCACTATCGGACTTTCTGTGCAGTCGGCCCTGGTTCATTCAGCAATAACATGCGATACACATCTACCTCCAAATACACACTACATACATGTATGACGTTATACAATTTACATATTAAAACTTACAAAGTAATTACGAGATATTTAAAACCATCAGTGCTGCACACTGCAGCCATATGTAGTTCTGTAATCTACGTATAGATGGCGAAACCATTTGTTGGCAGTTTGAGTTAAGCATTGATTTAATGCAATTCATAAAACTTACAATTACATAATCAACTAAATTCCTACTTCTACTGAGTACTGCTACAAAGTCAGGTTTGACATGTTTGAAGCCGATAGAAAAATAGACAAAAATTTTTGATTATTCTTTGATAAATGTGAAATGTTAAAATTTTTTTGATTATTCTTTGAAGATATAAATTATGTGAAATATGACTTCAAAAAAATAAAATTCCTTTGTACAACAAACGGGCGTTGCTTATAAAAATAATTTCATTCACTGAAATAATTTCGAGTGGTTATTGAAGCTGGACATTTGGTGAAGAAAAATAGAAAAATTTCTCAGTATGTTGATAATATGTTTCATTCAAAAATACTCTCTGGTTGGTCCATGAAATCAGATATACAATGCATCTCAAAAATAATGGTGTTCATTTGTAAAACGTTGTACAAAAAATAAATTCCATTGCATCCCAAGACGACCAATATAATCTTTTCTGCCCTACTGGGCCTACTTCCTATCCTATCGCCCGCAGTACACTGAGCCTGATATCGATCAATTAACCAATTCATTCGATCCCTCATCCCACACCCACTACCAGTTGTTCGAAAAGGTCACCAGACGGCAGCACTTTCCACCTAAAATATCCCGTGAGGGACACCCTGAATGACGTTGTATTTCAAATACAACGTCATTCAGGGTGTCCCCCACTCGTACAGATTTTGTACGAGTCTAGTGCTTTAGGAAAGTAAGCTTCCAAACTGCCCGGTCTGGCAGTAATTCCTGAGTATAGACCCTTGGGATGTTATGTAAACTTCCTGTAGCAGCAAGTGGGTGACTGTTATACCACATCAGGCCCAGAGTACTACCCGTGGAAGCCAGGGGTAAAGTGTGTTTCCACAAGGCCTGCCATCTGGTTACCAGGGGCGTTCATACATGTACTCTATGAAAACATACATGCCATCAACCTTCGAGCTGTACTGACGATAATATCAGTTCCTTTTTCGGCCGCTAGGTGTTTCTCGCTTTCTGAGTTGCTTACAATTAGTCATGTTTGAAGTATTTACAGAACGTCCAGCAGTCAGAGCCTAGAAGGAGAAAGGGTCATCATCCTTCATTAAGACCTCCGTGTCGCGTTCGAACGGTGGGTACCCAGCAGGGTAGACACTCTCTGGGGTGCCGTCTGCCGGATCACCCGATGGCGACATCCCATGCTGTTCCTCTTTCTTCCGTTGTTTGGACGGCCGACTCGGTGCTTGAGGTGTATATGTGTCAACAGGTGGCGCCATTGCCGCGGGGGAGGTTGGAGTGGTTGGTTCACTGCGGGTGTCGTACATGGGGTTACTGAAGTTGGACGGACGGTCGGGGTCCGTTATGCCAAAGTTGCTGTCTAACACCTCCTGAAAAGAACGAGGTTTTCAGTTCCACCATTTCAACATTAACAGCCGTAGAGGCAAGAAACACCTCATGCATCATTGCACCTGTTATGCATGTCTGATCCAGGGTTGTCGTGAGGCTGGCCTCGGCCATTATCAATCAACTCCCACCATTCCCATTCCTACTTACCGGTGACACTGGTCCTTCATCCGACATGAACGACGGGGTACCAATGTCAACAGACGTTCCACCGCGGAAGGTCACAGTCTCCCCCTGGTGAGAACGGAACGGTAGCTTTGTTGTCCACTTCCACGCCCATTCTGGAAGCTTTGGCATCTTGGGCATCTTGGGTAGCGTCAGGTTGTTGAGAGCTGTGAAACGTTCGAAACTGAAACTACAAATGAGAATGAAGTTAGTACACAGTAGGCTATCTTGTGAGAACATCTTTCCTGAAATCACGGCAGTTTAGACTTCACTGTTTTTGTATTCTACTGATACTTCATACGCAAGTTGCTTACTCTTCGCCTTTCCGCTTCAAGTGCATGTACCCAGCAATGGCGGCTATCGTCACGATCAAGAGAATGATGATTGGTACAACTATGGCTGCTGTTTTTGTACTCTTTATTTGGTCCTTAAAAGCCTGGGGGTCAATCAGTTCACATCGGGCACCTTTGTAACCTGAAAATGTTAGGACAGGGCTTACAGNGGGCAGAAATGGTTCATAGTAAGTTGAGGGATTGGATGAGAGCTAAATGGTTGGGTGAAATTCTATAGTGGCAAACGAATAGAAGGTAGATGTAGATGGCAGTAGATACTTTAGTCAGTTCGGAGGGCCTGCTTTGAACCCCTTGCAGCTACTACATGGCACGGCTTAACCCGCCGGGACGGAGGATTTCCTTTATGGCGTAGTGATTGGCGTGTTGGCCTCCGAGCTAGAAGTTGAGCAACGGAGAGCGCGGTCAGTACTTGGATGGGTGACCGGCGCATATACCGGTAACACACGGCACCTGAGCTCAATGTTGGAGCACTGGGTTAGAAAAGGTCTGCAGCTCCTCCTAAAAATGTTCGTTGTGGGTGAACCAAACTTAGCCCAGTAACAATGAAATGAGAACATTACAACAGCTGCACATTACCTGTTGGGCAATCACAATAGAGGGACCCATTGGCTGTGTTTGTGGAGTAAGTGTTCAGTGCGCAGACGCCACCGTTGACACAGTTGCAGTCGTTCGGAGGGTCCTTACCAACCTCGGCAACTGTATCACACACCCTGCCATCCTTACTGTTGCTCCCATCTGGACAGAGACAGGAAGCTCCACCAGGGATGTGGACACAGAGAGGCCAGCATCCGACATTGTTACAGCGATTCTTGACTGGAAAAAAGAGGAGAATGTCAGACATCATGGAACAGTATGCCGGATTTGGAGACAGGTACCAATGTTCCAGGAAAGAGAACCGACTTTTAAAGACTTTGAGAGTAAATGTTAGAGAGGATGCTTTGTAGTGTTATATCATGCTTGGAAATGAATGGCTACAACATCGACATGTGGGAGAAATAGGATGCATTTGGTAGTGTTGTATTATGCTTGGAAATGAATGGCCACGACGTCATGAGGAAGAACTAGTAGGCCGCCATCTTTATTGGAAAGGTCTCTAGGACCATTGGTACATTCTGCAAGAATCCAGAAGTACTCACTAGTTAGATTATATTTGTTTGTAACTGCAACTTTGACATCAGCAGGAAGAGTCAATCCCTCCTGTATCGTTTGATTAACACCACGACCAAACTTGTCCATCTTGTAAACCTTGCCAGACACACGAGAAACCCAGTACATTGACATTGCATACACATCGATTTTGAACGGGTGGTCCAGGCCTGAAATGTGGATATGATATTCTACATAAGAAAAGCTACTGTATCTTTGGTTAACTGAAGATTTTTCACCGAATATGGCTTGCTGGTGGATAGGTAGCTTGACACATCTGTAACACCTCCAGATTCACTCCTAGAGGACAGACATGCGGCATGAACTTCTTGACTTTTCGCTAAAATGACACAAAACAAAACTTCATTCACAATTCACAATTCAGTTGTATACCGCCTCCAAGATTAAGCGTCACATCGGCAGTCAAGGTATGGTACATAGAAGACAACAACATGTTAAAGGCCTACCTCGTCCGACAACGATAACCCTGTCTGTGCCGTCGACCTTCATCGACTCAATTGTGTTCTTCTTGTCGTCACACCAGTAAATCCTATGCCTCATGACGTAGTCAATCGCCAGACCAGTTGGATTTCCGAGTTTCGTGCTGATGAGAACTTTCCGATGCAGGCCATTCATCCAGGCGCACTCAATTTTTGGACGATACGTGTGGATATTGGTCCAGAACATGAGGCTGCAGAACAGGACACATTCAGATGATACTTAACATGTCAGGTAAACAATGACCCCACATAAATCTAGCGATGCTAAGGACAAGACCTTCCTTCACCGAGGACCATCATAAACATGGCACCCACTAGGGAGGGTAGCATGATGTTCTGCTAATGACGATCGCCATGTCATGTCACCACAGTGCCTGACAGCCTGGACAGACGTCACATGCCTGGACAGACGTCACATAATGTGACGTCTGTCCAGACATTTACGCCCAAATAACCTCTCTGCCCGGGCAGAGAGGTAAAAAAGAAGAAAATAAGACAACTTCCCCCGTACTTACCCAAGGTCAGGATCAACTACAATTGCTGTTGGACGTGCGGCAGTCTTTTCGTCATTAATCAACCGTTTCTTGTAGCGTCCATCAACAAGAGTGACATAGATTGATGACTGGCCAGCGTCGGTCCAGTACATGGTCCTGAAGAACAAGTACAAGGGATGTTAGCGGAGTACTGTTGGTTGCTTCTGTTGGAAAGAATGGACTGTCACTTCTGTATTTTTCTAGCCATTGGGTTACTTCGAACTTATAAGACCTTTTCTGCTGTTCCCATCTAAAGTCTATGATGAATTCGTTTACGAACCACTACACCACGGTGGTGTAGTGGTTCGGGCCTCCGACTAGCAGTCAGAGGATCCCGGGTTCGAATCCCGCTGCTGGCGTGAGACTTTGGGCAGGTCTCTTTGCCTTACTGGCCTCTCTCCACCCAGGTGTATAAATGGGTACCGGTCGGAAATGCTCAGATTGTAGCGCTGAATGAGCAGCTCATCTGAGTTCTACTGAAAGGTTTCAGGACAGACTGGGGTTAAAGTGTGAAGTCGGATGATAACCTCTACCGTTGTTGATATCAGACTATAAACCCAAACTTTAACTTTAACTTTTACCCATAGGGTTTTTTTTTGGATTCTTGCAAATCACATCAGTTATGCACCTTGTAGGCCCGACTTTGGATTTTACATGCCACAAGTAGCCACAAATTGTAAGTGCCAATTGGGTTCACTGGCCCAGTGGCTCGATTTTGGCCAGCCCTAGGGGTAAAGTCCATCACAAGCTGCTCATGTTTCTCAGCCTGAGGGCATCCTTTCTTTGCCTTTGCTTAGGTACAAGGTACAAGGCACTACAGTTTACTGCCCCATCAGACAGACACAAAGAGCCTGGGATGATTATCACACGGTGGCTCAGGCACGATTTGAACCTGGCACCTGCCGTTTGTTAGGCAGAGGCAGTAATGACTTTGACAAAAATTTCCAAGGTTCTATCAGGTTTGAAATCCTGTCATCTCAAACTTACTTTGTTATCCAGTCAATAGTCAGTCCTGTGGGTTCTTTTATTCCGGTGATTTCCAAATCCTGGGGGAAACCACGGGAATTCCCCTGGGGAATGCTGGCCCTTTTTATCGTTTGCAAGGAAGAATCAGCCCAGTATATCAAATTTTTGCTCTTGTCAACATCAAGAGCAGATATCCGACGGTCCAAAATGATCGTGCCGGCGTTCCCTTGTTTCTCAAGTGACTTGCTTCCAGGAATGAAGAAACGGACTTCACTACCGACAGCAAAGAGAATCTGAGGAGTAACTGGAAATGGCCAACAAAAACGACAAATGCTAAAATATGATCTTCATTGCTTTCATTCAAATCTGCCTGCTGCCTCGCCGTGTTAATAGTTGAGGTCATGAAGTAACTTGGCAACTTTTGGCTCCATGTATTGTGGCATGGCAAACTTGTAAAAAAATTACGATATTTCAATGCTTGCCCCTATCCTTGCAGCAAGGCATTGTCTGTAACAGCCAGTTTCTGATCCCGCCTGTGATATGACCTTCAGGTCATACCTCAGGGTTTATCCCTCAGTCTTAGACCCAGGCAGGGATGTAAAAATACACTCATCCAATTTGTCTTCCTATTGACAGTGGTAATAAATGTGGACGTTTGAGTTAACACTCAGTGCCAAGGGACCTACATGACTCACCACTTCTGCACGTCCTGCCCGATGACAACTCGGTGAACCCAGGGGCACACTGACACTTGAAAGTTCCCTTGATGTTGTGACATAATTGAGGACAGTAGTTCCCCCATTTTGAACATTCATCCACATCTGAAATACACAACGAGAAAGATTTGAGATGATTTTTTTGAAATCTTGATATAAAAGAAATAATAGTTTTATTTAACAGCAAGCCAACAGACCTCAAGATATAAAATAAACAAAGGAACCACGTGGATGGAGCTAGCTTCGGTCAAGTCCTAGCCAAATCCTTAGCCAAGTAGAAGTTCAGATAGCCAAATTTTCCATTCTAATGGATTTTCAATTTTGAAAATATCTTAGCCAAATGTTTACAGTCTCAGCCAAATCAGAGGTGTAATAGCCAATGGCGATTTGGCGAGTGGGTAGCGCCATCCCTGCAGTGCCAGGCACGGATCGAAGGGGGGGGCGCACCTGCCGCACGCCCCCCTTTTGGCCAATAAATCTTTAAAATCGACCGTGAAATTCTGACATTTGGAGCAAATCATTGAAATTCACTGCAGATTTCAATGCTCCTAGCACAGTGCGCCCCCTCTTTCCCGAAATCCTGGATCCGTCCCTGAGTGCAACCATGACATCACAATAGACGCCTACCTATACATGATTTCCTATCTTTTGGTGACACCTGGAATCCCTCCTTGCATGAACAATAGAAGCCTCCTCCAGGTGACGTGATAGTCGTGCAGTTTTGTTCGCAGCCTCCATTACTTTGGCTGCAGCTCTGAGCACCACTTGTTTTGTCTGAAAATAGCAAGGAATAGGTTAAGTATTAATGGAATTTGTCACCATATCAGTCAAGCTTAAAGCTCATTTCCACTACCATGGATTCCCCGGTGGCATTTTGACCAATTTTCAGATGCGTAGGAGCAACGGTTATCGAGATATAGACGTTTAAAGATTGACAACCTGACGATAACATAGGCAGAATGCGACTATTTCCTCACAACTTACATCTTCGGCTCTGGCCTGTTTCTTTCACACACATTTTGGAATAAGCAAACTTGCATGAGGTCGTGGCCCATTTAGTTGCTTCCAGAATGAGTGCCTTGTCACCAGTTTTGGTTGCAAATTTTGGGAGCTAGGTGCGTTTTTGTAGAGACGTCAGAAATTCATGTTATGAAATGTACACTTTTCAAATTCATCCAGGCCCGAAAGGGTTAAGGTCACACTCAAGTGACCTTCACCTTTCCAGGGACGATTGTAAGCAACTAATGTGGACACTTACGGCAGCCTATCTCATCTGTGCCATCTGAACAATCTTTGATGCTGTCACAAACTTTCTTGACATCAACACATTCCTGGTTCTGGCATTTAAATTGGTTCCACAGACAATATGTCTGAGGGGGTTGACCTGAAGAACACAGTATAAGAGGTTACTGAATGGCTGCAGGCTGAATTGGCCTCTACTTTGGTAAAGTCGCTTTATCATCAGATACGGGTTGATGCCTTAAATGCGAGAGTCCGTGGGTTCGAGTCTGGTAGAAGGGCGTGATGACCTTCACCTTGGAAACCCGTTTATTTCTTATTTCACACTTATCATCAGATATTCATAAGGAATGTGGCTCCCGTCCAGCCGACCAAGATTGCTGCTACTGTTTCACAAGTAGCACCAATGAAACTGGTGGATGTTGGTCACATGATCGAATACCTCTGTGAACATGTTGCATCACTTTGCATGCTTGTGTCATGGGTCATGAAATGGGAGACTACTCCCATTGGAGGCCACCCATTAGCGGTCCTAGAACGTCACTGGGTTTGACATCATGGATGTCACGTCATTATGGATGATGTCGTGGCGTGCATTTCTTCTCTGCGACGTCAAATTCCATGACATTCAAGGCGGTGGCCTCTAGGTAAAGTCCCCCTTTGCTTTTGGGAAGACTCGGGCGTAAAATCCCTTATCTATAACAGCACCAATAGGGATCTTGTCAGTCACGAGCATTAACAAACAAACTTCGAACTCACAAACATCGTGGTTGTTTTCATCAGACGCATCACCGCAGTTATCCACCTTGTCACACAGCCGCCATCTTGGAATACACTTGAAGTTATTACATCTGAAACGCGTTGCCTCGGGGCAGTCGATGGAGATGCAAATCTTTGGAGTCTCGTCTGATCCGTCGCCACAGTCGTCATCACCGTCACACCGCCATTCTCGTGGAATACAAATCTGTAAACATGAGACAACAGCCTGTCGTATGACGCTCATTCATCTCGTCTGTTTCTGCAGCAGCTCTGGGTTCGAACCCACCTGGGGCATGATTCACAAAGCCCTCTTAGCATACGTATGATCTTAGCACTGCCCACATCTAATGTCAGCAAGTCGACGAACAAGATCAGCCAATCTCCATCCGTTATTGCTTCAATCTGGGTTCATTGGCGGATGTAAACTGCAGGACATGATGGTCCATTGCAACATAAAAGCTAACACTAACCGTATTAGCACATTCAAACTGATTGGCTGGACAGAAGCGCCCCTGGGGGTAGCGGGTGGTACAGTTCTGCTCATCAGACATATCTCGGCAGTCTTTGTCTCCGTCGCAGACCACGTCTGAACTGACACAATGGCCGCTGGTACATTTGAACTGGTTGGCAAGGCATGGACGATACACTGAAAAATGCAGAACATATGACTTAAACTGTAGAGTTGACAGCTGGACATCTGAAGGACTGAAAGGCCTAGGGTTCAATACCTGTTGGCATAGTCACTTTGTACTTAAGAGTTGATCTGAATATACTTACAACAGTTAACCTCATCCGACCCATCTCCGCAGTCATTGTCATGATCACAGCGCCATCTTCCAGGAATACACTTCTTGTTGTCACAGCGGAACTCTGATTCTGAGCAGGAACGGTATAGCTTGTCTGAAAAGATGAAACGAACAGACCACGCTTGAAGAAAATCTGCACGTTGTGGGCAGTCATTTGTGTCGATGGTCTTTTAAACGTAACTCCTGAGGAAATCAACAGCGGTGAGTTGCACACAGATTAGTGGAACAAAAATTATCATGTGGAGAGGCGCCTTTAGTTTGCCGACCCAGTATGGATNCAATGGGGAACCGGAGGAACTAACGTCACGACGTGGCGCTGTGAGCAGTGCGACCGAAGTTTCTTTTTTCTAACGTTGTTTCCATTTATTTCTGGCGTGAAAAGCACCTGTTTGTTTCGGTCGCCTGGCATTAAAATTTACACCATCTTGTAGCAGATGAAAATATCTGCATTTTGCGGTGCTTTTTTTCCTTAAAATGAAGAGATAGATGGCGATTATGGCAACGTCATTATCTCATTATTCCTGTAGAAAATGTACAGCAGATTTTTTCATGACGCAACGTCAACACCTAAAACGACGTCAATGACGTCGTTTCGGTTGCACTGCTCGCAGCGCTGACCTGTCGGGATTTCCGGCACGCGGGTTCCTCATTGGAGCGTAAACTAAGTCAATCAGGAATGCAAAGTAAATTTGGTGGGGGCAAACAATTACAGAATGTATCTTACCACATACTGACTTCGGCTCATCAGAACCGTCACCGCAATCGTCGTCAAAATCACACCGCCACCGTTTTGGGATGCAGCGACCGTTGTCACAAGTGAACTGATTGGACTCACAAGTTCGTACAGCTGAAAAAAGACGCAGTTCCATTTCACATTTGTAAATAAAGGTAACCTTGCCTTGCCATCCGTGCGATTTTTCCAAAGCACTTTTAAGTAGCAGCCACAGTGTTCCTGCACACTCACCACATGCTGTATTCTTTGGCAACTCATCACTACCATCACCGCAGTCGTCGTCACCATCACACTCCCAACCCTTTGCGATACATTTGTGGTTCCCACAGCGGAACTGCCAATACTCGCAGCTTCTTATCTTGCAGTCCTTCTCATCAGATTTATCTCCGCAGTCATCAATTCCATCACAGATTTTGAACGGATATGTGCAGTTGAGGTTGTCGCATTGGAATTGTCCAGCTGGACAATGGCGGACAGCTGAAATAGAGGTTGTAAATTAACTGTTATATGGCTCTAATCACATATCCAGCAAGTGACACACGTGCATTAAAGGGGCATACCCCTCGATCAGGCCAATGAAACAGTCTCTTCCCCACCAGCATTCACAGTTCTGTCTCCGCCTTTAAGGAATCTTCACTTACGACAATCGGCAGGTTCGTCAGCTCCGTCCCGGCAGTCTTTGTCACCGTCACATTTCCATAGCAGGGGAATGCATTTATCATCTGTAGCACCGCAGCGGAACTGCAACGACGTGCAGTTAGCAATACACGTCTTGCTATCGGCATCAAGGGCGAAGAATTCTGGGCAGGCACACGTGAAGGTCTTGGCACCAGGAGCGATCAGGCAGAGATGTGAACAGCCGCCGTTGTTGGTGCCGCAGGGATTTGGGGCTAAAAAGATGAGTTACCAGTGATTTGTTCCAGCAGAAGGTGATAATATCTTTCAAGATTACTATGTCCCTGAAGAAATAATTTCGTCTTTCAAGTTCTGGTCATACTTTTTCATTCAAAGTTGCACATTGAGACTTCAAGTCAGAAATGGTAGGACTGGTAACAAATGGGTCAATGTACAAAAGTGAAGAACTTCAAACAGAGTTTCTTACAGTTCATCTGTCTGAGTGGGTGGTACACCTGAACGTCCATAGGCCGATGTGTCATGTTTTTCAGGACTTGTCGGTTCGCTCCAGTGAACCGGTTTGCCTTTTCAACTGCCTTGTGATTCCAATCTGACCAGTACATGTAGTCTTCGAACACTGTGATTGAGAAGATGTGAGCCACGGAACCCTGGATGACAGTCTGTCGTTTAGTGCCATCAAAATTTGCATACCTGGAAGTCAGAATATTGATTTAAAACATGGATTCTGATCACATTTGAGAAGGGGGTACGATTCCCAAAGGGTGACAGCCTGTGGCAGCAAAGACTCATTCATTGGCAACTTCACTCTTCCCAAGGTCCCTCCGTCCAATTGAAGCCTAGTTCGTACTTCATGATCATCGGCGTCCGCCACGCGATCATAGTCTGGACGCCGACTTCGCGGAGTTGATTCTAGTCCAGCGTACTTCAGCGACAGCGACGTGTTGTGAAATGAGTCGAATAATTACAGTCTCGTAATCGAACGCCGACCAAATCACGCGATGGGGCGTCATCGAATACGAGATCACACGATCAGTCGCCGACGATGGGTGCACATCGAAGTATGAACAAGGCTTTATGCTACGTGTGCTGATGGTTTTGAGGTTTGTTGCTGGAGCTACCTGTGTATGACAATCTAAGGCAACCCTTTAAGAGCCTTCATGGTCTATCACGGATGGTTGTCCAAAGGCCGGTGTGCGAGCCATCACTGGATGGGGGCACTTCATTTACAAGGTGGTGTGAAAGGGGGGCCCGTTGGGGAAGGTGTAAGAGCCAACCCAGCTGTTATGTTACGCGAGGAGGAATATTTGAGCTTGAAGTGACTTACTCAATGTAATCCAGATGAGCATCTGCCCAGTATATTTTTCTTGTCACATATTCTATTGTAAGGGCATTAGGCCAGCCAAGTCTTGTGGTGATGATGTTGGTCCTCTCAGTACCGTCGAGGCCTGCCCGGGCAATGTATGGAGAGAGGCCCCAGTCAGTCCAGAAAAGGTGGCTGAAAGTTGGAAAAACACAGAGGGATTTCATTGTGATTCTTGTCCTTTTATATTAGTACCAGAAAAAGGCTTATGGGTCAAGCAAGCAACGGGGTCTTGGCCAAGACCAAGGCAGCAGAACGTCTTGGACTTTCGCTGAAAGGGTGAATGTCGTCCACTCTGAATCCTACCCCCTGGCCCCTATCCCATAACCCTTGATACCTGGCTTCCTACCCCTGACCACTAAAGCCTACTCCTAATTCAGCCCTAACCCCTAACCCCTGACCCATAGCGGCAGCCGTTACCTCAGGTACTGGGTACCAAACTTTAACCTTCGCTCCTTGGCACACATGCATGGGATGAAAACTTTTGAAATCACAACGATATACTTTTTTACTTTAACATTCAACACTTTACGTACCCAGATTTTGGATTCACTGCAATGGCCCGCGGGGAGCTCATGCCTCCTTTTATCAACGTCTTGCGGCTTGTTCCGTTCAGTTCGCACACAAAGATTGCTTCGTACGTGTTATCTGTCCAATACAGCTTCCTGGAAAGAAGGGAACCAAGGTCATACTTTGGAGTATATCTACATGAAGGAACAGGAGAAAAAGAGAGCGACATTTATGACTGCACCCTTCAATCACTATAGAGGACACAGATGCTGTAGGCCTACCTCTGGTATCATTGTGACAGACCGCACCGGGAATTAACCTGGATCTCCCGCATACAAGGCACGCATTCTTCCACCAAGCCAAACCGGACGTTAGGCCCGAGAGCCTAACATCCTAAATCTCCCACATTCCTCCCTCTCTTATCTTTGAGATCCTTAACCCCTTACAACTTGCGGTAGCTATCACATGTGATCAGACTCCCTCTGTTCAGAGTGATCCATGCGTTAAGGCAAAGTTAGTAGTCGAAGCTCAGATGAGAAAAGAAAGCGCCTTCGCCGACAACGCCAAATGTCGTAGACCACACCGAGAATCGAACCCAGATCTCCTGCTTGCACGGCAGGCATTCTTCCAAGAAGCCAAAAGTCCGGACGTTTGGCTCGAGGGCCTAACACCTCCTAATCTCCTACAATATAGAAGGCAAGGGAAACTACACAAGGTCTGAAACAAGATCCTGTACTCACCTTCCAATCCAGTCAACAGCCAATCCCTCCCCGTGTGGCATCTCATGTTTCATAATGTCCTCAAGGTTTGATCCGTTCAAGAACAAACGCTGGATTTTACGTGCCCGTGCATCGATGATGTAGAGTCGTTCCTCCTTGATGTCATAGTCGAGCGCCGAGGCCAGATGTAGGCCCATCTTCAGCAGGTCGTAATACTGGCCATCCAGGGAGAGATTACGGAGGTAGTACTGGTTACTGATGATGAGCCAGGGGACAATGTCTGAATTGAAATCAACAATGTGAATGAAAAGCGTCTGTGTGTGGTTCTCAGTGGCAGATTTAGGGGCGCAGCCGGCGTAACCTCCTTACTGCAGTGGAGTGATGGTTTTTTGTGCCTCAGATACCTGGAAAATGCATTTGGTATCTCATTTTTGAAAATCTTCCAAACCCCTCCCCCCTGCATGCCCCACCTTTCTGGAACTTCTGGATCTGCCCTTGGTTCTTTCTCATGGCCAGGAACAAAAGAGGTTGATACATGTATATGTCGGACTGATGAGGCTAAAAGTTGTGGTCCCCTGTGCCTGAGCGTCCATGCAGGACACGTTAAAGACCCCACATAGATAAACACTCAAAATCAAATCAACAAGCTAACAATAGCACATACTGTCTCTTTTGATGCAGGTCTTGTTGTCAGCCATTCTGATATATTCTTCGGCACACTTGCAGTGGTACGACCCTGGCATGTTGAAACACAGCTGACTGCAAGCTCCGGGAGTTTCATCACACTCGTTTACATCTGAGGATGTCAATCAAGCATTCAAGCAATTATTCAATTAACTGAACACAAAATACAGTAGATCACAAAGATGAGGGAAGTTTATTGAAATATCGAACTGAAAGCCAAGGGCCAAATGTGATATTAGAAAAAAAAGTAGTAAACCGGAGTGCCAAAGAAGGGCGCAGCATCACATATAACGGCATTCAGTGTCTAAATTGTTGTGGCCTATTTTAAAACCTCGCGCCAACTCCCTTGCCTTACCCACATCAAAGGTTCCGATCGCGTTCTTACCTCTGCAGCTCCGCCTATTGGTGACGAGTTTATACCCTGGATTACATTCACAGTGAAAGCTCGTTACAGTGTTGACACATTTGTGTTGACACTGGTTAGACGTCATTGTCTCACATTCATCGACATCTGGAAAAATGTAACAAATTCTGTGAGTGGCTGAAGAATTTTTAAAGAAGTCATGTATTCACCAATCAAAATGCATAAAAGAGAAAACACCATGAAAGTAATCAAACAAAGGTGGTTAATTGCGAACAATGAAGTAACTGGAGGAATTCAACAAAATTTGCACTGAACATGCAGAAGGATCTCTCCTATCATATGAAAGAGCCAGAATGAAAATCTGTTGATGTTTAAAGGGATACTGTCCGCATTTATAAAATGCTAAATTTTAAGTTGAAACTTTATCTTTGATTCCTTTATGATACAACGTAATACATATACAGGATGCAACAATAACAGTAACTTTCTAAAAGAACAACTTACTGCAGTGCTCCTCATCTGATCTGTCCGGGCAGTCGGGATTCTTGTTGCAGACAAAGGCATGATTGATACACGTGCCATCATTACATCGGAACTGATTTCCTGCACAAGTGGGTGCAGAAGACACTGAAATATCAGAATTTTATTAAAGGGAGACATCCGAAAGATATTGCCCGGCGGGCACTAGTTGTTTTTTGTTTTTGTTTTGATTAGCGCACAGCGCCGTCTGTTAATCAGTGGTGACACTACGCTATGGCACAGGCCCCTGGAGAGCTATCAGTGAGTTTAGAACACGTAACCAAAATGCGTGTATCAGTCAATATTCACTGTGAAATTTTGATTTTGCGATTTTCGTGAGAATTTTTACACCTGAAAATTTTTGCATGTCGGTAATTCCCTGTTGTTTGTTGTACTTACGGCACTTTTCCTCTGTTTCATCTGAATTGTCTCGACAATGGTTATGTCCATCGCACAGTAATGACCTCGGGATACAACGTCCGTTTTTACATTCGAAATTGGTCCCAGGGTCACAAGGTGGGTAGGCTTATTTGGAGGAGAAATGAATCATTTTAGTAACTTACAAGGCCAGTCAGGAATGGAGGGCCTACCATCAAACTACACCAACATTCATGGTGGGATATCATCTCTGTGAACTTGTCATCCAGCTAAGGTGGGGATCACATAAACATGCAAAGATGTGGTGAATTCCTACAGCGGTGAGAATGCACGTGGTTTTGGTTACCAGACAGTCATTTTCTCTGCCATCACTCTCTAGCTTAATTCCGCATCGTTAGCAGTGCTTGAAAGGAGAGGCACGCACCTAAAATGACACCTAGGCGCACGAATACCTGCGCATGCCGTAGTTGTGAACTAAACGACCCGTGCACCCGATATACTTTTGAAGTTAACAAATCGATTGTCACACGCCTGACTGACACTGTCTCGGCAAACAAACAAGGCTACGAACAGTGCCGAATCCTACCGATTGTAAATTGTAAGCCTGGACGTGATTAGGAACACTCTGTTATATTTGCCTCATTGTAAGTTTGAGAAAAGGTTCAACTTACTGCAATTCACTTCATCAGACCCATCACCACAGTCGTTGTCACGGTCACATTTCCAGGCTTCATAGATGCACAGCCCGTTAGCACACTTCCACTGTCTACTTTGACACTGACGTTCCGGACAGTCCTGTTGTTCATCTTCACCGTTCTTGCAATGGCGGTAACCATCACAAACGAGGTAATTGGGAATGCAGCGTGATCCAGGACAAGAAAAGTAGTTTGGCGGACATGTGGTATCGACTGAAATATTGCATCACAAGAATTCATTCCATTTTCAAGCCTAGTAGGACCTACTACAGTCCCCCACCCTTGTCTAAAAACTTTTCACCATTCCTTCCATGTAATCATCCCTGGTTCTTCAGTCCGTCGCATGGGATAGTAAGCCACGGTGTTTTGTACCTTGTGCCTTTGTAAGGGCAAGTAAATGACTCGTGAGGAACATGAATAGCTTCTGATGGCTTCTTCCATCATTACCAAGGCCAATAGACGATTCTCGAATTCGCAGATCTGCGCACTTTCGACGAAATCTCAACCAGAACCTTGATCTGAAACCGGCTGACGTGACACCATCCAAGATTCAGCAATGGTCGAGTCTGACGCAGTGTCTTCGATGTCACTGTCATGGGGTTGTCTGCGTTATGTCATTCAGTTCCAGACTGAGGTTGTGGTTGAGATTTCGGTGGAAGTGTGCAGATCTTTGTCGTTTACGTCAATCTGAGAACGGTCTATATTGCTGTGGCTTCAGCCCTGAAGGAAAAGTCCAATCCACTACAGTACTTACTGCAATTCTGGTGTGGTTCTTCATCAGAGTAGTCACCACAGTCATTCTCATTATCGCACACCATTAATTTATTGATGCATTGTCCATTGTTACAGGTGAACTGGTTCCCGAAACAGGTCCTGTTCTCGTTGTCTGGAATGGAGACAATCATAGAAGTTGATTTAGCCCTACCGTGATTGGTTGATGATGCCGAAGGAACCAATATGTACGAAATACACCACAGTCGCAGTTGTAGGTCACAGAGGTCTGGCATTGCGAAGTTGAGCTTCTCGCTTTGGTGATGGTCAACATTGCTGACCACACAACAGGCTGTTGGTATCTTCAAATCGAAGTCCTAACACTGACGCTTTGATATCATAATGTTGGAGGAGCTAGATACCAGTGGCAAAGTCATGTCTCTGAGACCTTACAATGGCCTAGCCCGCAGCCATGGAGGGTTTTCTTTATGGCTGGGTGGTGAGGGCCTTGCTTCCAATCCAAACTGCCCATGTATAACTGGGTTCGAGACCCACATGGGCCGCACGAAAAAATGGTACAAGGGCATGGAACACTCACGGCAGTCGAGGTCCTCGTCCTCCCCATCGGGACAATCATTGACGCCATCACAGATCCGATACATACTCAAACATCGGTGATTTTTACAACGGAAGAAGCTACTGGGGCACTCATGCGCTGCGCAGTACGTTTCCCATTCGTCTGACCCGTCAGCACAGTCCTTGTCGCCATCACACAGGTAGTAGCGGTGCATACAAACTGTGGTGTTGTGACATTGGACATGATTGACTGGGCAGGTCAGTGTGGCTGAAATGAACAGTTGAGCAGATTACGTCATCACAGAAAAATAGTGCCAATGGCACTGTGCCCGCTTGGCTTGGAGCAGTATTATGTTATGTATCCTATTTACCCTTGATAGAAATTTGACGAAGATCCATCACTTCATTAGGGAGAAACAACACTTTGTTTTGGGTTTTGGCCCCAAGTGGCAAAGTCAAGAATCAGATTTTGCCGAAAATTCATCTGAGTTGTTACAGCCTAGAGGTAGATACATGTATGTGCGAAGTTTCAAAGCAATCGGTCAAGCCATTACAAAAAGAGCCAATTTCGTAATTTCAGACAAACTTTGACCCCTGTGACCTTCCAAAGTAGGTCAAACTTAAAAACTCAAGTATTATCTTATGTATTTTCATTAGATGTACCCATGAAAAAAATTTGACAAAGATCCATCTCTTGGTGAGGGAGAAATAGCACTTTTAGTGATTTTGGTTTTGGCCCCCTAGTGGCAAAGTTAAGAATCAGATTTCACCAAAATTCTGTCTGTAAGTTGCTATAACCTAGAGGTGAATGTGTACAAAGTTTCAACACGATAGCTTGAACCATTATCATATTATAGCCCTTTGAAATTTTTCACAAAACGCCCCCTGGAGGCCAAAGTAGGAATCTAACCGCACTCAAAATCGAACTCGACCTAGACCTTAGGCCCATATATACACCCACCAAGGACCAAAAAGATTCCTCGAAAAATAAAGGCGCTAGAGCGCTAACAAACCAAAGTTTACGGACGTACGGACGTACCGCCGTACGGACTAACGCACGACAGACCACCACTCAATGACCCCAACCACAGCATAAGCCCTGCTGGGCCTTGCGGCCAAGCGGGCTAAAAATCTGCCATCTTGACCGTCAAGTTGATGTCAAATGATGTCGTCGACCTACGTCGTACACTTTGTTGTCGGCGCAAGTGGAGTGTGTGTGACTTAACCATGACGTGATCTACATGTGGCACACTTTGTCGCCGACGTCAGCATGGTGGATTGCCGGTCAAAAGTGACATTCATAATGAGCCACTGCAGAAGCTGTATACGAGACGAACACCATCGGAAAGACACCCCTCGGCCCTCCAAGAGGAACATCTCAAACAGAAGGCACTGTCCTTGGGACACTATTTGACAAGATTCCCTTTTGACAAGGACATTTCCACGTGTACAGCATTCAGTGCCAATGGACATTTTTAAAACACCATGAAAATAAATCATGTTTTGACAAAAGGTGTCAAAATTTTGTTCATTTGTGAACCACTCTGGCATGTCGCTCAGAAGGTGAGCCTTAACGAACTGAGATGACACCAGGAGAGAATGGAAGAAATAGATTGCTTCAGATTTCATAATAGACAGACAATACTGAAACTGACAAACGTTTGGTCTCAACCTGCCAAGCTAAGAGCAACATGCGTCTGCTTTTGCCAGAGCAGGTCACATAATTTTTCCCCACCTGGGCAGTCAAGCTCGTCAGAACGTGTGGCGTCACGACAGTTTGATATCCCATTACATCTGTCCAGCTTGTCAATACATCGGCCGTTACTGCAGGTGAAAGAATCAGGGCCACACGTGGGAAATTCTGAAAACACAAAAATTAATGAAAACTACAACATTGAGATTGACTGGAATATAACAGGAGATAGCATGGTGACTGGAAAAGTGGACACTTCGGACACTTGGGACACGAGGATGTAAGAAAGAATGGCATTTTTAGAAAAGAGAGTTTGTGAAGCAATTGACTGCTTGGCTACCGATTCTTGGAGAGCTCAAGATGCTAAGAAAAGTAAAATGAACCTGCATTGAACTCCTTTCAGCTACAATATGGCATGGCTTAACCCGCCGGCCATGGAGGATTTCCTTCATGGTCTAGTGGTTGGCCCGTTGGCCTCGGTGCTAGAAGTTCAGCAACGTAGATCGCGGTCACTACGTGGATGGGTGACCGGCGCACGTACAACACAGAACCCATAAGTCATTCTGGCTCAATTGCACTGAGGTGTATGACCACCAAGTTCTGACCTTGGGTGTACTCTACCCTGAGTTATGGCAGGCCTAACTTGCAGGCAATGGAAGATTTCCTTTATAGCTGGGTGGTAAGCATGCCTAACCAGCTTGGAAAAGTATTGCATCTGGCAAGGAACTGAATGACGCAAGTAGCCATATTGTGGAGCTAAAAGTCCCACGGCAAATTCGTGATGAGGGTCCTAAGTTCCTCCGGCCTCTCGTCCAGGCCATGAAACCCGAGGTTTTGTTCCTAATATGTGGTTATTGATAAAAAAAGAAGACACAAAGACGTACCACATCCTCTCTCATCAGATCCATCATGGCAGTCATCATCGTGATCGCACCGCCAAGACAAATATACGCAACGGCCGTTGTCACACACGAATGAAGACGGTGGACAGGTTCGATCAGCTGAAAATGGAAACAAACAGTCACGTCATCTTAAGAATGGAAAATATTTAAACACTTGGAGTATGGAGCACTGCCTTTATCTGTGCATGTATGGTCCAATTCATTGCCTGTGGTACGGGTACGTCATGCGTCTCTTCCGCATGACCTCTGCACACGACACGCGAATGACGTTACGTCTTCCAAGGTGCCG
>NMRB01003277.1:25715-68051 GCA_002633025.1 Notospermus geniculatus | reverse complement strand
AATACTGGATTGTTCCCCCAATACCGCGCACAGTGTATGAAATCGCCATGAATGGGGGCGGATACCAGGAAAAGGTGACTATGGTTCATAATTGGTGGATTCATGTCACGAGGGGTCTGCGGCAAATTGCAGTATTGATGAGGGGTTGGACTAGTGAACTCATTGGAAGAAAGTTTGCTGAGTGTCCACAATCGATCATCAGTCAATAGTGTCAATCACTTTTACCACTGACCGTAATCATTTTGTGGTGATGATGTTCGTTTCAATCGGGGTATTCGTGTAATTGTGTGGCGGTCTTGGAAAACCCGTCGGAAGTCGCCGAGTGATCAACAGGGGTTGTTAGATTGCCTGGCCAGTCGACTTTTGTTCACCTGTTACCGCATTCCCCATATTCCCAGGGCGGCATTCCTGCCAAGTTCACGAGGGTACAACTGATCAAATCAGTATTCATGAGTGAAGAGCATGGGCATGGTAGGCGTGGAAAATAGGCCCTTGTCCGCCTCAGTATGATAATTTTACGTTTGTAGACTGCGCGGTATTGGGGGAACAATCCAGTATTCCATAAGTTTGAACCATAACTAATGCCCACTGTACACGATCAAATCCCATTTTTTCCGAAATTCCGGGCCTATTTTCAGTGTATAAACCCGCATGTAGGCCTTTATTGAGGATATTCAGAAAATTGGATGAAAAATTTCATCATCTGCAGCGGCACTACCAAAAGTAACGGACTGATCACGCGTAACCGTATGCATGAGCGTTCAAGAATGATGATCACGTCTCGGGTCCATGGGACATGAAACTGCGTGACTGGCGAGATTCGAACGGAAGTCTAATCTTTTAATGGTGTGTTTTTGAATAATGATATCTCCCCTTTGCGCTTTTTTCCATTGCGCATTTTGATTTTGCGAAAATTCCAGTAAGCCGTTCCAGGATGATTCCGGTTGGAGGCAAGTATTTTATCCCATGATCGTCTTGAGCCTACAATCGGATCCCAGACTACGATGTATGAATGACATCATGTACGCATGAATTATCACCGACGACAAAATACATTTTGACACCTTTTTATACTAAATTATAAATTTATAATTTATAAATTATAATTTATACTAAACTGATACAACAATTTGGATGTATAATTTGTTGCCGCAAATTTAATGGGAAAAACCTCTGAAACGCTGAAACGAAATAGGGCCCTATTCGATTCTGTGTTGTCGGCATTAGCAGTAGACACCCGAGTTCACATAAGTATCCAAAACTGGCAGGCTGATGCCTCTGGATATCTGAATAGTATGCAGTTGAAATCCATCTTCACTGAGTTCAGGTCAAGACTCGGCTTCTCCTCCCTTGACCTTCACGCAAGCAAACCACATTCCGTGTTCAACGGATTTCCCCCGTCCCAGAAAAAGCAACCAATCACGGCAGAGCAGCTCGGGTATGATGACAAGATGGCGGGCTCGATGAAACTTTATTCGAATGCAAAGTCTCCGTGCAAGGACTTACAAGTACTCAAAAAGAAGCCGCGAAGGCAATATTCGATGGAGACTATTTGTTATTCTGTTGTAGGACTGGCAGTGGGAAGTCAATTATGTGCCAGCAGGCCAGTGTTGTCCGCTACGAAGTTGAACGGCGTACTCGTATTGAATAAATTACCGCATGAGAACCGAGGCTTCTGATTGGTCGCACGAGAAAATCCCAAAGCGTTGAACACGGAATCTGGTTGCTTGCTGCAGAGTGTAGGAAGAGGTTAGCGATTTCTACACGATGCATTATGCAGAATGTTGAAATCAGGCTAGTCTGGACACCTGTACTGAGTGGTCAACAGTTAGTATGTGTTTCAACTGTCCTACGAACATTCATTCTGCTGGTTTGCAATTATAGTTTGGTTCCCGAACCCACCGCCAGGGCTTAGAGGCTTCGATACTGGCTTTCCGTTGACACCGAGATTTCTGGTGTCTGACGTCACGAGAGGAGCTCCAACCCACGCCGTTGTCATGTGAGTAGTAGACAAAATGGCGGACACGCGACATCAACATGTTGGAATTGAGCAAAGAATTTTTATGCGAATTCGAATTAATTTCGAAGTTTTCTTTACTTTCGAAGGCTCTTGCCCAGATAAACTGTTCACTTATTGCGATGTGTTCTACAGCTATGCGGATGTCAGGTCGACCTTGCGATGGCACAGAACAGGCGCAGGCTGACTTTTCCGGATCACTTTGCGTCTGAGGCACGACAGCGTGGAACAAATCAGTCGCCGATCTGGTGTGACATGACTGCAGTTGCGTCTCAGTTACGACGATCGGGATCAGTCGCCGATTAAAAAGATCACGAATCGCAAGAGTTGAACCTATTCAACTTCTTTGTCATCCCGACGGGCGCACTCCATTCGCAGGTGACCTGAACACGGTTACGATTCCCTGCGCGCTGATGCTGCTTGTTCCACGATGATCGTACACATTTTCGTTTTTGTGACCTGACCGTGATTGCGACACCTGATGCCGACTGTTCCGTCGTAGCGCAGGCAATCGCAGTGTGACCTGACATCCGCATAAGCAGCTTGAATGCTTGCGAGAAGCGTTGTTATTCGATACAATGGCCGTTCTCCCGACTGGATATGGGATTCCCCAGTTCTAAAAATAGTAACGCCATAAAAGGAAATACTCAGAAGCCAGCACCGAACCCTCTTAGCCCTGGCGGTGGGTTCGGGAACCAAACTATCGCAATTCGTGCCAATAGATGAGATCAAACTTCGTAATTAGGTCATTGCCATGGATAATTCGCGCATGCGCATTTTGCCGTTTTCTGTGGACTTTTCGCCCAGCTTTGTGTTTATAAGTGTGTGGGTCCTCGAGATAATCACCTGGTGCTCCTGAAAATCGTTACCATCATGAAAATCGGTGAGATGTACAGAAAAATTCGCCCAGGTTGGGTCTCCGAATGGACAAAGTTGGCGATGCACGTGGCCGGTCGATCGCGAATTCACCCCATTCTTCGCTCAAACTTTGGGAAACCAGCGGGAAAACCAGTGATTTTCCCGTTCCTCAACTGTTACCAGACCCGTTCACAGTGTAATGAAGGGCTCCCCTGCAGAAATATCGAAGAGAACCACCAAAAAATGCTGCCGATTGCCGGAATCCTTCGTTGAAACCAATGTAAACACACCAGCCTCCGCGTTGTCAAGGAAAATGGCTACTGCGCATGTGCGAGTTGCCAAGAAATCGCCATGACGTCATAAACGACGACCTAATTTGAACTGATCTATACAAAACATCATGCATTTGGTGATGAATGAACATCAGTAACCTACCTCACCACAAATACACACATGACGGGGACGAATAAGGAGATGAAAGTTGAATAAGGAGACGAATAAGGAGATGAAAGTTGAATGAGGAGAAGGCTTTGAAAGGGTTAAAATTGACCTTCCCGAATAAGAAGACGAATAAGGAGATGAACGTTGAATAAGGAAAAGGCTCTGAAATGGTTAAATTTGATGAAAGTTGAATAAGGAGACGAATAAGGAGATGAAAGTTGAATAAGGAAACTCTGAAATGGTTAATTAGACCTTCCCGAATAAGGAGACGAATAAGGAGATGAAAGTTGAATAAGGAGANAATTCACCCCATTCTTCGCTCAAACTTTGGGAAACCAGCGGGGAAACCAGTGATTTTTCCGTTCCTCAACTGTTACCAGACCCGTTCACAGTGTAATGAAGGGCTCCCCTGCAGAAATATCGAAGAGAACCACCAAAAATGCTGCCGATTGCCGGAATCCTTCGTTGAAACCAATGTAAACACACCAGCCTCCGCGTTGTCAAGGAAAATGGCTACTGTGCATGTGCGAGTTGCCAAGAAATCGCCATGACGTCATAAACGACGACCTAATTTGAACTGATCTATACAAAACATCATGCACTTGGTGATGAATGAACATCAGTAACCTAACTCACCACAAATACACACATGACGGGGACGAATAAGGTGATGAAAGTTGAATAAGGAGACGAATAAGGAGATGAAAGTTGAATGAGGAGAAAGCTCTGAAAGGGTTAAAATTGACCTTCCCGAATAAGGAGACGAATAAGGAGATGAACGTTGAATAAGGAAAAGGCTCTGAAATGGTTAAAATTGACCTTCCCGAATAAGGAGACGAATAAGGAGATGAAAGTTGAATAAGGAGACGAATAAGGCGATGAAAGTTGAATAAGGAGAAGGCTCTGAAAGGGTTAAAATTGACCTTCCCGAATAAGGAGACGAATAAGGAGATGAAAGTTGAATAAGGAAAAGGCTCTAAAATGGTTAATTAGACCTTCCCGAATAAGGAGACGAATAAGGAGATGAAAGTTGAATAAGGAGACGAATAAGGCGATGAAAGTTAAATAAGGAGAAGGCTCTGAAAGGGTTAAAATTGACCTTCCCGAATAAGGAGACGAATAAGGAGATGAAAGTTGAATAAGGAAAAGGCCCTGAAAGAGTTAAATTTGATTTCCCGAATAAGGAGACGAATAAGGAAAAAGGAAAAGGGAATACCGTATTTATGCGTATTTTAGCACACTGTGCTTATAATCGACGTGTGCTAAAATTCGAATATAAGCACAGTGCGCTTAAATTCGAACAAAAAGTGATGTGACCAATGATTCCAAAAGGAACATCCGTTTTAGTGGATTTCTTACGGCCATAAGTGTTAGTTTGCATCAAAGTTCAGTGCACACGATACCTACTTACTCGGCGAGTCCCGGCGGCGCGGGTCAGTTTGCCGATCGCGGACAACGATCGCCTTGGCACGTGCCGACAACCACAACCAACGGACTAATTATCGTTTGTGTCTAGAATGCGCCGACAACATCCTTGGCCAGGAAAAGGCGCCAAAGAAGCGGTTTTGTTCCAGAAAAGTATAAGCGCATGTGCTTATAATCGGGCGAAACGAAGGCAGGAAAAAGGCCTTAAAACAAGCGGTTTTCGTTTATAAGCGCATGTGCTTAAAGCAGGCCTCACACGAGGACGGTTCTGACGGCGGTTCAGCACGGTTCAATAGGGAGGTTTAGAAATCAAGCGATAAATGCAATATAAAATCCGGTTAATGTGTAGTATTTGATTTCTAAACCTTCCTATTGAACCGTGCTGAACCGCCGTCAGAACCGTCCTCGTGTGAGGCCTGCTTTAATACGCATAAACATTCGAATAAGGAAAAAGGAATAAGTAGGCAACGTCACCATTCGAATAAGGAAAAAGGAAAAAGGAATAAGTACGCAACTTCACAAAATGAATAAGGAAAAAGTAGCTAACTTCCAGCACCTCAAATACACATGATTTTTCGTCCGATTTGCGAAACCTCCCAACCATGCCAACTCTGGGTGCAAGGATCCCGGAACCGCCGAAAGGCGGCAGTACACGACGAATGCTTTTGTGGATCGCTGTTGATAGTTTTATAAGTTAATTTTGGGGTTTTACGGTATATAATAGGCGTTTGTTTGGCACCAAGGGGATGAAGTTGTTTTGCTGGTTGTTATGGCTGTCCACCAATATATAATAGGGAAAGATGTAGAGAGTGACTCGTACTGTTGCTGAATGGGTCAATGTCGTCCTGGGTATACCTTATGTTTACCCAGGATCATTCTGGGTAATCATTTTCTTTACCCAGGATCATCCTGGGTAAACATAAGGATCCTTAACTTACCCAGCTTGGAGATCCCGCTGAATCGCGCTGATCGTTCACCTGCATCCGAGGATTGGTACTGCGCACGCATAGCACTCACGAAGTAGGCCTAAATGTGTCGCACAACATTCATGACATTCGTCGCGATGGTGCGTGCGATTTAGAATGTTTTGGCTGTTGGTTTGTACTTAAAGCAAATGGCTCGCGAGGTTTGCTTACATTTTTGGTGGTACCTCCCATAGAGAGTAAATCTCGCCTCCAGGCAAGCCGTGCTTCAGCCATATGCGAAACTTGTGCACATATGCGAAAGTAAACACTGGGGACGAGGTTCCATTAAAAATATGTTAAAATTGGTTAATGATGTTTTCAAATTCAGTCGATCAAAATGTACATTTTGTGCTATTCCCATTGATTTCGAAGCGGCAGATTTTGCAGAATACGCCTCCGAAGTTTGGCTGTCTAATGCATTTCCCATTAAACTGAAATCCTTCTTTCGCCTTTTTCTCAAAACGGCATTTGGTCATCCGCCCCGTCTTCATCGGAAGAAGCATACTTATACTCGGCCTGTTTGAAGCTCAGTACATGTATACATTAACAATGATTAAGTAAAAAAGAAAATATACATGTACGTGAAGGCTGGCTTAACTTGAATTTCGATCATTTCGGCCACTTCATTTCGGCTGTTTTGATCATTTCGGACACTTCCCGTTCATCTTCACTGAGTTCAGGTCAAGACTCGGCTTCTCCTCCCTTGACCTTCACGCAAGCAAACCACACTCCGTGTTCATGGATTTCCCCGGTCCCAAAAATAGCAGCCAATCGCGGAAAAGCTTGCATCGGCAGCTCGGATATGATGACAAGATGGCGGTCGATGAAACTTTATTCGAATGCAAAATTATCCGTGGAATGACTTACAAGTACTCAAAAACAAGCCGCAAAGGCAATATTCGATGGAGACTAATTTGTTAGTCTGTTAGTGTAGGACTGGCAGCGGGAAGTCAATTATGTACTAGCAGGCCAGTGTTGTTCGCTACGAAGTTGAACGGCGTACCCGGTACTCGATGAATAAATTATCGCAAAGAGGCTTCTGACTGGTCGCACGAGAAAATCCCAAAGCGTTGAACACGGAATCTGGTTGCTTGCTGCAGAGTGTTGGAAGAGGTTAGCGATTTCTACACGATGCATTATGCAGAATGTTCCCGTTTGGATCATTTCGGACACTTCATTTCGGCCGTTTGTATCATTTCGGCCATTTCATTTCGGGTTTTAGTAAGTGTAAAATATGAAAATAGGTCATTTTTTTATATTAATTCTTCCATCCTATTTCGACTATTTCGAATTTTCGGCTGTTTCGATCATTTCGGCCATTTCGTTCGTTACCAAATTCCATCCTCGAACGCAGGAGAACGATCATCGCGATTCGGTGGGAATCCCAAGCTGGGTAAAGTTAAGGATCCTTATGTTTACCCAGGATGATCCTGGGTAAAGAAAATGATTACCCAGGATGATCCTGGGTAAACATAAGGTATACCCAGGACGACACTGACCCATTCAGCCGTACTGTTGAGGCAGCGTGTGTTTTTAGACATAATCAGACAAGCGCACGTATTGTTGACGTCACGATATGCCGCCGCCTCTTGCAAGCGCTGTAGGCCTACTACTTGTCTTGGGCAAGTACGGCAGAGAATGTATGCATTGTGTCAGGCGGTTGAACAGAACAGGTTTTCGTGACGTCATGGGTTTCAGCCGACGGCTTAGGATTTACACATCATGTGGGAAGCACAGTGCAAATGATTGCAATGGGAACAAATATATATGCCCATATTGCTGAAAGGGTAAATGTCGTCCTGGGTATATACAAAGATTACCCAGGATCTCAATCTTCACTAAAACAATACCCAGGGTGTACTTTCGTTAGCCGAACATCACCCAGCATCGTAGTATGACACCTGGATTCGAGGTTGCCTCGCCCGTGGTCACGTGACCGCCTGAAGAATGTCGTGAACAGCTACACTCAACAACTACCGCAGCGCGAGACCGCGAGATCCCACGGGATTTCTAAATAGGACTCGTTCCTAGGCACAGATTGCGGAAGCTGGGTGATGTTCGGCGACCGAAACTATACCCAGGGTATTGTTTTAGTGAAGAATGATATCCTGGGTAATCTTTGTAGGTACCCAGGACGACATTTACCCTTTCAGCCTCACTTCCAATTTCACAAGCTCCCTCGTTTCGTGAGAGAATGCATTGGCTTCATGCACAATGCACCCTCTCACTGATCAATGCTGATCATAGGCCTACGCCTGGGCCCCCTACTTTCATCTGCATCGAATCAATCGTTTACATTGTGCCGCTGGCGGGGCAACTGGCATTCAACTTATATTTCTGCAAAGAATCTTTTTATTTTAGCAAATCACCTTTCTTCCACGTTTTCAACATCGGGTCATCCCCACTCTTAACTCGGTGACAGACTGGCGCGTTCGCAGCGTGTCCTGCATTCGTTCCGCCAATCAGATTCTTCGATAGGTGTTTCGGTCCGTGTTACCGCCTCCCTGATTGGTTGAACGCTTCCAGACGCGTTGCTTACGCGCCAGTCTGTCACCGCCTTTATCCCAAAATATAAACTGCGACCTGGTTCCGACAAACCCTGGATCAACGCACTCACTCAAAGTTTGCGGACACCAGCTGTTTTCTAAAGGGCCTGTCACACTGAAGTAGTTCTGCAAACGTCCTGCCCCGTCCTAAAAAAATCGTAAAACGGGCTAGAACGTGTAACCTTTGGCAAAATAATGCATCGATGTTATGGAGCACCCTTCCCGTCCACGAAGTTCGTAAAAAGACTGTAAAAAGTTGCCACTACGTCCACTCCGTTCGCAGACGGTTTGAGCCCATTCGGCAACATTTTCAAGAACGTACTGAGAACTAGCTCAGTGTGATTGGGGCATAAACTGGCGGCATTGAACGCCCCGCCGAGGTGAATCGGGGTGTTTTCTCCCCAGTTTTGTGGCTTGTTTGAGAGTTACACCATTCGTATCAATATGGGAATAGCGACTGTCGCTATTGCATAAACCCTGCAGCAGCAGTTTTACCCCATATTTTTCAGTCATTTTTGTCGGAAACGGCGTTGCCGACCTGTCAGCCATACATGTATTTGTTATTATCCGAAAAAATGGGCTCACAAAATGTCATGTCGTCAGAATAATGTGTGTACATGTACATGTACACTCATGGCCAAAAGTAAATGGACAGCAGTTTATCTTGAATATCTCCAAACCAATGGGGTGGAGAAAATTGAATCCGACATATGTAGTAGTAAATTTCCCTGGCTATCTAATGGTATCAACGTCGAAAAAATCCGCTGAAAACCGCATTTGACAGATGGAATTTTGGAAAGGTATGTTTTTTGCTACTTTTTTATTTGCAGGATTTCATTCAAAATTTTTATATCACTGTGTTCTACTCATCGAGGCCTTTCATAATATATCCTGAAATTTCAAATATTCCGTGTAGAAATGTGATTTTGGGGCACTTTTATCAAAATTTTGTTGGCCATGCTTGCAACACCTTTGACAGAGCCCCTTGAACCCGATGGTCATGCCGGTAGATAAAAATCAATGGCCATTGAATAGTTTGTGGGATTGACGGGGTGCCAACAGGCTGTGAATTGGTCAACTACCAGGAATCCACTGAATTGAGGCAGCCTGTTATGGAAATTGACCATGCATGATAAACGCGACCTTCAGCCACAACTGGGTTTCTTTATTCATTGTGAACGAGAAATGACAATACTTAGTTTTCATTCACCACCACAACTCACAATAGTGCAGAGGCCTGTGTCAAAGGTGTTGCACGCGTGGCCAAAAATATTTGGATAAAAGTTCCCCAAAATCACAATTCTACACGGAATATTTGAAATTTTAGGATATTTTATGAAAGGCCTCTATGAGTAGAACACAGTCATATAAAAATTTTCAATGAAATCATGCAAATAAAAAAGTAGCAAAAAACATGCCTTTACAAAATTCCTTCAGTTCAATGCGGTTTTCAGCAGATTTTTTCGACGCTGATACCATTAGATAGCCAGGAAAATTTACCACTACATATGTCGGATTCAATTGTCTTCAGCCCATTGGTTTGGAGATATTCAAGATAAACTGCTGTCCATTTACTTTTGGCCATGAGTGTACATGGAGGTCACAAATAGATCTATTTGTGACCCTCCGCTACAAAACCAGTGTAAAGTCGCGCGGAAAATGCGCCTAAACATACCGACATGACACCAGAAGATAAAGATAGAAATAGAATCGCTCAGACTTCACGCAGACAATACTGAAACTGACAAACGCATTGGTCCCAACTTGCCAACCTCAGCGTGACTGATGATGATTAGTTTTTGTGGTGGAGGTTTACATTCGTCAATTTCGGTGTTGTCTGTCTATTGTGATATCCGAGTGATCCTGTCTCTATCTTTAGCCGTGGTTACACTACACAAAATCCCCGTGTTTTTTGCGGTCACACCTATGAATTACACCTGGCTTCAAGAAACCCGTGTCTGAAAAACACGGGCTTTTGGCACACGGCAATCTCGCCTTGCTTTTCGAAATCCCCGTGTCTCATTAGTTCTTTAGCACGGCAACAGATGGCGCAGCCATTCAGTGATGTCGTTTTCGCTCCTCCACCAATGTGGGCCAATACAGAAATGACTGAAGAGTCAGTGCATGCAGCGCCCCTGGCGCCGGGCTTCTTAACTACAGTGTAGTAGTGTGACCTCTCGCCGGGATTTTCGCACACACGGGTTTGACACGGGTCTGAAAAAACACGGGTATTTCCAACAGGTGTAACCTTAGCTAGTGTCTCCTGGTGTCATGTCGGTACGTTTAGGCTCATGTTCCATGCGACTTTACACTGGTTTTGTAGCGGAGGGTCACATTTTTAGATCCCTCCTCGGATTTTTCGGTACACTATTACATACCTGGGGCCTGATTCACAAAGCACACTTAGTAGTTACGTGTACTTAAACTCACTCTAAGCAAACACGTACCGTTTGCGTGTTATTCACGAAGGACTCTTAAGATTACATGAAGGCCTAAGATGTCTTAAAATCTATGTGTACTCAGTAGGTTCACGTAGTGCTTACTTAGTGCAAAGTGTCTTCATCTTGCAAGGAGACATGTGTTTGTGTACCGTATTTCGAGCGCTGATTGTGTTGCTACGCATTAGGATTAGTCTTAACTTACGGGTAAGTTAAGACTTAGGCCTACGCTTTAGCTAAGAGTGATCTAAAAGTGCTTTGTGAATATAACTTACCAGTGTCTAATCTTAAACGTAAACGTTCACTTAGAGCGTGCTAAGATAGCGAACTTACATGTACGTGTGCTTTGTGAATCAGGCCCCTGAAACCTACGTTGATGATCTCACTGACAATTTGTATCTGTGCTACCAGCTTCAGTACCTGTTTACATTCCAATTGAAACAAACTCGTAAAGCTCGAGTATGCCTACTTTTGTGCTTTTGTGCCATATCACTTGAATAAAGGATCAAGTAATCTTGCCATGATAGCAAACTACCCGGGGTAAGATCTGGGACCTTATTCACGAAGCGGTAAGAGGTCATCCCGTTAACGATAACGCTATTTTTTGTACAACACATACATACAAAAAGTAGCGTTAACGTTAGCGTTAGTGTTAACGGGATGATCTCATCGAGAGGTTAAGAAATCGCTCCATTAACGGTAACACTAACGCTAACGTTATTTTTTACATTGCAAACGTACGTCAGAAATAGCGTTAGCGTTAGTGTTATCGTTAACGGAGTGGGTTCCTTACCTCTCGAATATTTCCACGGTATTCACAAAGCCACCGTAACTTTGGCTGAATCGGTTAATGTCGTCCTGGGTGCACCTCATTATTACCCTGGGTATTCTGGGTAATCCTTTTTGTTACCCAGGACGATCCTGGGTATAAATAAGATACCTTAACATTACCCAGTTTGAAATCCGTGCCTATCTTCCACTTGCGCTCGAGGTACAGTACTGTCTTATTCTATCCCGCCACGAATTGATGCACGTGCATTTTGACGTTGTGATTGTAAGCAGCTGTCAGAATGGCAACTCGCGTTAAAGCCGCGATTTACAGTCGTATTTGCAATCTATTCCATACTATGGCGCGGATTTTAAAACTGGGTAATGGTAAGGCACCTTATTTTTACCCAGGACGATCCTGGGTAACAAAAAGGATTTCCCAGGATTACCCTGGGTAATAATGAGGTGTACCCAGGACGACATTAACCGATTCAGCGTAACTTTGCTTATCCTTAACTCAGCACCGCAAATCTGCGGGAGCTCCTGAGCCATCCGTAAATGTCAACGAGGTCCGCAAACACAGCAGACAGGTAGATTAGAGCTGGATCGCGTTGCTAGTCAAAGACGAAACTTAACACTAGCGTGTGGAGGCGTCAGAGACTGCATCAGGACCCACTTAATACATTCAAGATGAACGATGACACGAACGGCAACTGTACTTCAAGTCCTAAAACTCATTGTATGTATCCGAAAGGATACGAAGGAAAAGCTGCTGTCCGCTCGAGTAAAATGGCTTACAACAATTTTTTATGCCCCCGACTTTTGAAAAAGTCCAAGATGGCGGCTATGGTGGCCATCAGTTTCAGTTGAATAACTTGAGAACACTTCGACCAATCAACCTGAATTTTTTTGTGAAGGTTTGCATCTATGAGGGGAAGGTTCCTTTCGATGACCAGCTCTGCCGCCCATCCAAGATGGCGGCTATGGTGGCCATCTTGAAATCGGGTTTCCGTCAATTAACTTGACATTGCTTTGCCCGCAAACAACATACCAGTCGGGGGCATATGCCACGCTCTGCGTTGCTCTTTTTTAAAAAGATGTCCCGTATACAGTCATGACAGTCTGGGCTCAGAATACCCACAAAAATTTCAATAAGTCCTGACATTATAGATTTGTATCTATGAAAATGAAAGTGGGCTATCAAGGGCAGAGAGATATATTCAAATGTAAAAATTGATTTTTCTTACATGTAGGTACTCCTTTAGGCCCCTCCAAATTTTGACCATTCCAACATCACTATTGAATAAAAACGAACGGATTCTTGAACCTGCAATTTCGGGATTTTTTTACCATTATCTTCCTCCAATAGAAATAAACGAATCGGTGACGTCATGTATCACCCCTTGATGGTAAACTACGTCTTTTCATAGCCCAATAAAAAGCCCATCTCTGTTACGTTATAGCTCTAGGCCAACCGCTGAACGGGATGAAAACACTTATTGTCATTCACTTAACCCATTGGGGGCGGATGACGGGATTACGAGGATTTGGCCTGTACCACACACCCTTGTGCATTCAAACTGACATAGAATCGTANCTACCCCCCCCCCCCCTCAGAATACGCAATTTTGCTCTGTTTGAAGAAACCTCGGTAAAATTGCGCTTTTACCGTTGTCCTGGGGCCTAGATTGACAGGCTCCAAAGTGCAAATCTGACTCGTTGTGACAAAATGGCCATATCTCCGGAACGGAAGCAGCTACGACGACGCGACTAGCGCCAAAAGAAAGAGTAGAAAAAAGTAGCTTTATTTTGACGAATTTTCAGAAGCGTGGGAGCAACGGTTATCGAGATATGGACGTTTAAAGATTGACAAACCTGACGAAAACGTAGGCAGAATGCGACCATTTCCTCACAACTTGCATCTTCGGCTCTGATCTGCTTCTCTCACAGACATTTTAAAACAAGCAGACCTGCATGATAGTAGGGGAGCCAAAGGCCAGAATTGTGCAAAATAAGGGTTGGAGGTTGCACAAACAGATATACAATTGCTGTTAACATTTTTTTGGTAGGTATATCTGTTCTAAATAAGAATTGGGAGGACTGCTCGGTCATCTCTCTTGCGAACTCCTGTTATGGACCATTTTATAGTTTGCTACTGACTTTATCATTGGACTGGTGGAATTGGTTTTGTACAGGGGCATGGAAACCAATGTACAGCTAACTTCTGAATGGTTGGGTTTAGACTCTATAAATGTATTACCAACAGATAGAAATAATAGATATACCTACCAAAAAATGTTAACAGCAATTGTATATCTTTTTGTGCAACCTTATTCACTATTTTTCGTGCTTGGCTCCCCTACTATGAGGTCGTGGCCCATTTAGTTGCCTCCAGAATGAGTGCCTTGTCACCAGTTTTGGTTGCAAATTGTGGGAGCTAGGCGCATTTTTGTAGAGACATCAGAAATTCATGTTAGGAAATGTACATTTTTCAACTTCATCCCGCCCACAAAGGGTTAAGATCAGTGGATGAATTAGGGTCTTGCGCAAAGTACGAATATCCTTAACCCAAATTTTACGGTGCCGCAACTCTCCCCTAGGGCCATATTTGCGGTACCGTAACTCAGAAATTTGCGGAAGCTTTGTGAATAAGGTCCCTGGTTTTCTGGGAGGAAGACAGCAATTCTACAGCGGCAAGGCAGAGTAGAATCATCGCGTTTTTTAGTGCCCATCAATTTCTTTATTTTGGACGTGGGTTGTTTTTGGAAGTTACGGCCTCAATTACCTGCACATTCCGATTTGCCCGCACATAATCGTAATCATGGGTATGTTCCATGCCTGTTTTTGCGGAATGTACGATATCGTGCGGAACATTCGTGAATTTCAAAAATTACACAGACCTACGCAACTCGACGAAACAAGACCATTAGTACCAGTAGTACCCATTATATCGGGAAGAGACAAATAGGAATACATGTACAGCTGAACGTCGTGTAGTTATAATAAATAATGACAAGATGAAAACAGATGCTCATTTCGGTTACTTAGTACAAGACAAGGCACTTTCCTCTCCTGATTTATATCAGTTCGTCGTATCTCGTTTTCTGATGTGTGCTGTTTCCTGCCTGACCACAGGAAACTGTAAAATGTTCAACGTGTGCAGAGAGAAAGACCATTATAATTGTCAACTAAGTCGGAGAAGAGGAATGTGCATTGAAGAAAAAGAAACATTTCGGCAGACGGGATGTGGTATGTACCAGAGAAAGGTATGTTTCTGTCGTCAAGTAACGGGTCGTTTTGGAACTTCCACGCATATAAACAGCAAAATTATTGCGCAATTTCCTTTTCAATTCTCAGCCTTTACTTGTCAATAACTACGTTCTCTATTGGAAAATTAAGTTGGTTCCGTCAGTCAACCTGACAACTTTATCAAACACTTGGGTGTTTTACCATCAAGGTAAAGGCTACATATTTCAGATCGGTACAAGTCCGTTCTACATATCGGTCAGGGTGTATGCCTACCGAGTACGTGATAACGCATTTACAATCAAATACCGTTCAAAAGGCTTCAGCAGAGAAGCAGGATTTTTAACCATATCTCCGAACTTATTCAAGAATTTTCTGATATACAGTGATAACCGATGGTGTTGGCTGTTGTTTTACAACTTTGTAACAGGCAAGTTTTCAAGAAGAATAGATATGCCAACGAGTGAAAGGTGCAAAATATCATGTGACCTCCAATCACATTTCAGGATAGAAATATGGAAAAAGGTTCTTATTTCCTGTCGAGATAAATCCTCAGAAATTTACGTTAGTGTTTATGATTTGTTCATTGAAAAAGACAAAGAAACATTTCATTTGATAAACGGCACATCAATCACCGTGCCTCCTTTGGCATCAGTGTATGCTCGTGTGTATGTTTTATTTTTTGATGTGGGCGTAATTTTTTTAACTTCTCCACTAGAGAAATCAGGGATCAAAATTACTTTGTATCATTTGCTGACAGGTTATCAAAAGGCAAATATGGTTGAGTTACCTTTACCTCATTCCCCATATCGCGAATACGTAAGACACCCTAAGCATGAGAATATATTTGTTGAGTCGATATTCTCCGATAAATCAGTGAAGTTCTTCAATTTTTTGTTGCCGTGTCAAACAAGAAAAGGAATTGTGTTAGAAAGATATGGCATGACAACAAAAACATCTATCGTTGATGTAGCTTTACATCCAAAATATACATTTAGTTCACTGACGCGGGATTTTCATTATGAAGCATCTAGAGACATCATATATTTTAATCGGCAGCATCAAAGTTTATCTTTCGTTCATCGTTACCGTGAAGGCTGAACAACCTATATGTGACCTTCTACAGCAAAATCAGGCATGTCGCACTCAGCTTGGCATGTTGAAGCCAAACATGCCAAATGTTTGTCAGTTTCAATATTGTCTGTCTATTGTGAAATCTGAAACGATCTATTTCTTCCATTCTCTCCTGGTGTCATCTTCATTGAGGTTAACCTTCTGAGCGACATGCGCCTGGTTTTGATGTAGAACATGTAGAATGTCACACATTGAAGAGACAATCTAGACTGGTAGACCTAGGAGAGATCAATTTTGTCCCAAAGCCTGGAAAAAATTAGGATATGAACGATTTTTTGTCATTTTATGCATATGACTGCTAGAAACCACATACTGAAAATCCCCATGAACCCCCTTTGGGGAAAATGTTTTATTAAGGTTTGAATATTTGGAACTGACTTTAAGCCTGCCGCACACGGGAGCTATCTGTTGAGCAAAAAGTCTCTCGAGACCGTTTGCTCAGCAGATAGCTCACTGTGTGCGCGTCATTTTCGGTGAGTTTTCTGCCTCGCGAGGCGTTGAGGCGAAGATCAAACATGTTTGATATTTCTCGCCTCGAGAGACGAAAAACTCACCGTGTGCGCGTTAAGCCTGCCGCACACGTGAGCTATCTGCTGAGCAAAAAGTTATTCGAGACCGTTTGCTCAGCAGACAGCTCGCTGTGTGCGCGTGTTTTTCGGTGAGATTTCTGCCTCGCGAGGTCTTGAGGTGAATATTCAACATGTTTGATATTTCTCGCCTCGAGAGGCGAAAAACTCACCGTGTGCGCGCTACTTGAGCTACGTGCTGAGGACAGAAATTTCAGGTGGCCAATGAAATCGCTTCCTTTGTTCACATGATTTCAAGATGGCGGTCCCAACGGAATAGCAGACATGCATGAAACGGAATACTAGTATGTATGTTGAATTCGAAGTATAAAGTGTAGTTGGACGATAGTCATCATTTCATATCGTCGATCAATTTTAATAGATGTATGGTAACAGCGGAATTCATTGAAGACTCAGGTTCATACTTAGGTTCAAAACAAGAAGTAAAATTTATAATTCTTGGATATAGGGAAGTAAAAAATTTATATCCAAGAATTATAAATTTTACTACCCTTGTATTGAACCTAAGTATGAACCTGAGTCGTGAATAAACTCTGCTGTTGCCATACACATGTGATCGACAAAAAAAAGAAGACTTATTTCAACTAACATTTACTTCCAATTCAACGTACATTAAAAGATTCCGTTTCTCGCGAGGCAGAAAACTCACCGAAAATGACGCGCACACAGTGAGCTATCTGCTGAGCAAATGGCTCGAGAGACTTTTTGCTCAGCAGATAGCTCCCGTGTGCGGCAGGCTTTACTTGAGCAAAGTGCTGAGGGCAGAAATTCCAGGTGGCCAATGAAATCGCTTCCTTTGTTCACATGATTTCAAGATGGCGGTCCCAACGGAATAGCAGACATCCACGAAACGGAATATTTTAATGTAATTGGAAGTACAGTGTAAATGTTAGTTGAAATAAAAGTCTTCTTTTTATTGTCGATCACATGTGTATGGCAACAGCGGAGTTTATTCAAGGCTCAGGTTCATACTTAGGTTCAGTACAAGGGTAAGTAAAATTTATAATTCTTGCATATAAATTTTTTACTTCCCTATATCCAAGAATTATAAATTTTACTACTTGTTTTGAACCTAAGTACTATGAACCTGCATCCTGACTTATCAGGTCTTTTCCTGTCTTTCCTACGTCTTTCCAAAAGTTTGTGTGCGGTGACGAAGGGAGCGAGCACTAAGAACGCCTGATTTCTCAGGATGATAAACCCGAGTCTTGAATGAATTCCGCTGTTACCATACGATCTAAATTGATCGACTATACAAAATGATGACTATCGTCCAACTACATTTACTTCCAATTCAACATACATACTAGTATTCCGTTTCATGCATGTCTGCTATTCCGTTGGGACCGCCATCTTGAAATCATGTGAACAAAGGAAGCGATTTCATTGGCCACCTGTAATTTCTGTCCTCAGCACGTAGCTCAAGTAGCGCGCACACGGTGAGTTTTTCGCCTCTCGAGGCGAGAAATATCAAACATGTTGAATATTCACCTCAAGACCTCGCGAGGCAGAAATCTCACCGAAAGATACGCGCATACAGCGAGCTATCTGCTGAGCAAACGGTCTCGAATAACTTTTTGCTCAGCAGATAGCTCACGTGTGCGGCAGGCTATGGACCCAAGAACAGAGCTTTGTCAAGTTTGTATAGGAGAATGGGAACCGATGTACAGCTAACTTTTGAACGGTTGGATTTACACCCCATAAATGTATTACCAATAGATAGAAACATGGTGCCTTAGAAGCAGACAAGCATGTTTTTAATTGTTTTATGTAATAAGAAATGACATAATTATGTAAATTGACACAAAATGGGCCAAAATACATAAAAATACCGTTTCTAATTACGTAACAATTTAAAAACTACAAAAAACATGTTTTTTCGAATAAGAGGCACCGTGTTTCTATCTGTTTGTAATACATTTATTGGGTGTAAATCCAACCGTTCAAAAGTTAGTTGTACATCCGGTTTCATTCTCCTGTACAAAGTTCAGTTCTTGGATCCAACGATAAAGTTTAAAAAGCGTGTAAAATTTTTTCCCGAAGTGGGATTGATGGGGATTTTTTACTATGTGATTGAGGAGTCTTCAACAGACAAAGTGACACATGTTTCATGTATATCTTATTTTTTTCCGGGCTTAACCCTTCTCCTATCAGTCTAAACTTAGGACCAAAGAGAAGGCAAGCACAAAAATCGACACACAATATATGATATATAAAAAGTCAATTTCCAGAATGTTTGCGAATTTTCGACCACAACCGGGGTCTTCTTCAGGCTGGAACTTTACAATCCGAAACTCTAGAACAGACTGAGCTGAAACCCAAATGTAGATCTGAAGTATCCCATCCAAACAGGACGTGACAGCAATTAAGGAAAGAAAAGAGTACAAGCCCCAAAAGTTGGTTGCTCAACAGAAAAGTAATTAGTGAATGTAAGGCTTGACTAGGCTGAAAGGAAAGGGGGCTTATAGCTTGGAGGAATTATACTAACAGTATAAGTATAATTTCCCCCAAGACTATAGTAAGCTGGTCAGGGTAATTTATATTAAACAAATGTGTGAGGAAGGGATAACAAATTAGACATATAAAAAGAAATGAAGAGCAAGATAATAAGAAACGAAGAGGCAACAGTAAAGAAAGGCGTAGAAGATGAACAAGAAAGCAAGCCTAGGGGAACGGCAACTACAAACCCTGACCAGCGAAAAATTAGAAACAGACAATGGAAGAACAAAGGCCTAAAAGGAGGACCCCTGTCCTCCAAGGAAAAGGCCTACTAAAGGGAAAAGAGGGGTTGCAAAGCACTGACCAGAAAACAAAATAGGAGAAGCGCAATGGAAAACAGGGCCTGGAAAGAGGACCCCTGTCCCCCGGCCCTGTCCTCCAATCCTCCCAAGCAACGGCCCTACTAAAAGGAAAAAGGGGGAAGGAACCCCATGCCAAATCTATTTTGGCCCTGACACTGGGGGAAGCTGCGAGGTTATCACCGTAACTCTGTTTTGAGGAGGGTCGTCTCATCTGGACATGTCGCCAGAATGGTGAACATCAGGTCCTTGATAGAATGTCCTGGCAGTTTGAAATGGGCATAGAGTAATGAGCAGTCACGGTCATCCTCTATCCCCCGCCGGATGTTGGATTTGTGATTGTTCATCCTTCTCCGTAGATTTGAAATGTGAAAAGAAAATTATAGGTCGTCCTGCTCATTTTTCTCCTATTCACATGAACATACTCCCGACGCATTTTGCAGTTGCTGCCGGCGCAGCCATTTTCGGGGCCAGGTGTAGTGTAAATGAATGTACCTGTAGGCCTAAACCAGTGTCCGGGTTACAATAGGTTCTATTGTATCCTGAATATTGGTTTTCCTCCTCGTGCGGCTTATTCCGTCCTACACAATAGGGTAGGGCACTGATTTATGGGGGGCAGTGAATTACGTTACACCGGCCTCGACGACAGGCCAATTTACAGACGGCCATACACTGTCCTCATCCACAGATATGACAATATTTCAAATATTGACAGATTCAGTATTGCCTCTACTATTCAAAAATCAAGCAATCGACGACAAACTCATAACACTTCCGCCAACAAGTGTTGCGCCAAGACACCTGGCACACCTCAGTCAACCTGGCCTGGTGGTCGAGCGGTCTAAAGCCTCGCTTATGTCGCCCTTGCGTACAGTCAGAACTAGTTGGCAACTGATAATCGGCGCGTAGTTGGAACTAATTAGTCACAACCAATTAGTCAAACTAAAAATACCCAGTTCCTGAAAGTCGCACGTGTTCAACTTCAGCGACTAGTTGACAACTGTATCCTGCTTATCACAGTCGACAGGGCTAGGTCCAGGAAAAACTGTACAGTGGGACCATGGGACAAGCTGGTAGTGCGTAATAAAAACACCCGGCAACATGTAAATGTGGGATATCAAGACATAATTTGGGGTAGGTTATTCAGAATTGGCTCCTTTAGATCGGAATATAGTAGTCTAAAACATACTAGGCCCGTTTTATTTTAGCCTGATATTTACCGTTCCCGGCAGGGGTGTAGGGATACTGGTTTCAGGGCTGTGAAATGGCGGCGATTTGGTATGATATTTACATTGTCCGAGAAAATTGCCAATAAAAACAGTTAGAATCATTGGAATTTAATGAAACTCAAATATGATATTCTCAACAAATGCCACTTGAGCCTGTGAAAATTTGAATTGGCTCCTATGTGTAGTTTTTGAATTATTCGGCAAAATGTACACATGTATGTACAGTCGATGTACAGGACGTGTACAGAAAATTTAATTGTGGACCTAGCCCGACATAAGCGTGCCCACGATAGCCAGGAACCGGTATACTGAGAAGACAGCCAATGGAAATCGCTTTACAGTCCACGTGACGACGCCATTTTGACTGATCACATGAGCATCGAATCACCACGTGACTTAAAATCAAAAGAAATCTGTGTCGACATAAGCACTCAAAAGACGGCGATAAACTAGTTCCAGGTAGTTGCGATCGATCGGTATTTTTCTTCTCGGTGGCGATATAAGTTATCAGTTGCAACTTGTTGACGCTATTTCTATCACAGCGTAGGGCGACATAAGCGAGGCTTAACACGCTTGACTTTCAATTCTGACAGGCTCGGTGCGTGGGTTCGATCCCCGGCCAGGACACATACAAGTTGTGAAAAAAAGTTGTGAACCAATTTATATATGTTTATTTCGTAATTTATCTACATGATTGAGTAAATTACAGAAGTGCAAGGGGTGCATGAAAAAGTGTGCAAGTGTTAATGGAGCTATTCAGCACCAGATGACTCTAAAGATCCTAATCAGTGCAGAGTAATTCTAATATGTCACATATTTCTTCTTTGTTAATAAAGTCCCATCCATAATCCCTTCTACCTATCAATTCCCAAATTTGAACCCCTCTCCTTTTTAGCTCACTGGGGTGAGCTATTACGATGGTGCAGCGTCCGTCGTCCGTCGTCGTCCGTCGTCGTCGTCGTCGTCCGTCGTCGTCGTCCTAATCAGTGCAGAGTAATTCTAATATGTCACATATTTCTTCTTTGTTAATAAAGTCCCATCCATAATCCCTTCTACCTATCAATTCCCAAATTTGTACCCCTCTCCTTTTTAACATTTCCTCAACATTTCCTATCATTCCCAACGTGCTCAACATTCAAAATTCCTGCAATCCACAAATCTTCCCTACCAATACCATACTTGTTACAAATCATTTTAATACTATTCCCTAATGGTGACCGGCTCCCTCTGATGATAAACTGCAGACATTTGTTCAGGTATATGTTATGGAATATATGTATTGTATATGTTATGGAATTCACAAATTTTATTACCCGCCGTTCAAGCAAAGTTTGAATGTCCATACCACTAATTATATATTTAAGTAACTCGTTGTGGGTCCTCGAAGGTATGCCCAACACTCTACGAACACACTTTCGCCATGCTATATAGACCATTTCAATACGTGGATTGGCAAGGTCCAGTATCTGACAACCGTACATACTCATGCACAAACTTCTGAAGAGTTCATATTTCACANATATAGATGACATGAGAATTACAGTTTTGAAAGGCCCCATCAAGGATATTAAACAAAGACATGTTGCGGAGCAAAAACTCATCAGCAAGTTTAATTCCATCAAGTGTGGGCTTAACAGGGATCAGGGCTTTCTAGCACATTACCAACTGACCAATTAATGTACTGTACACACCATTGTCATTCCAGCATTGTACTTTCCCTGTTCTGTTTGTTCCCACCTTCTGTAGGATAAGATGTGTGAAGTCACATGTTTAATTCTTTCCATATGTTTTTACAGTTCATTTTGTGTATATTGGTATAGCTTTCCCTTATTTTCTCATACCTGATGAAGTCACAGTAAGTGACGAAAGCTTGTATCGGGTCTTCGGACCAAAATACACTCAGTTCATCATGAAAAACATGAAAAAGGTGTCATCTCTATTTACTTTTATTTTACCACAGATACTGCTAAGAGATATGCCCCGGTAATTATCAGATTGATTGAGGGATTTCCTTGGGTTCTTCGGTATCGGTGTTACAGTGTTTTTGACACAAGTAGTTGGACAAGCCCCATGAGTTAGCATTGTGCTCAGTAGGAAGGAGATATATAGGAAAAATTTGTGGGTTCCATTCTTATAATGGTCAGATGTTAAGTTAGGAACGCTATCATTCTTGCCTTTCTTCAAACGCTTTACACCAATAAGAATGTCATTCAAACTAATCTGATGCTCGTACCCACATTTACCCTGACAACACTCTTGACCTATGCTGATCTTCATGTCTTCATGTAATGCATTCATACCTCTTTGGTGGTACGATACAGAGTTGTAAAGGAGCTTGAACTTATCAGCAAATAGGTTACCAATGTTTTCTTTCCCAGTTTTGCCATCTACTAACTTCGTAAGTTCCGTGGAATTTCCCTTCACTTTTTTAACTTCCCTCCAGAAATTACCGTCATTTTTAGTCAGTAATGAGCTGGCAAGTTTATTTGCTGATATCTTCTCCCTATCCCTCTTGACCTTTTTAATTGCCAAGTGGTATCTCGCTCGCGTATGTCGTCTCACATCAGCCAGATGCCCAATGATCGGATGGGTTATGTCCCTTATGTGTGACACTATATTCACTAATCAAATCAAAGGCATTTTCAGACATAATAAAATGATCGATCTTCGAACGATCCCCCGTGATCTTACTCTCAAATGTATAATCAACTGAAGCTTCTGAAAAAGACACCCCGCATTTTAATGACTCGGCCAACATAAACCTCCTTAATTCAGCAGTATGAGCTGAGTGCTCTCTTTGAAGATCAGTATTTATGTCCCCTCCAACTAAAACATATTTCGCATTTGAAACTTCTATCAAACCAGAAATTTCAGAAAGAACCTCTCGATACACTTGGAGATTTTCAAAATTGTCTGTTGGCATATATACATTAACGAGCAACGTATGTACAGAAGCATTGCAAATCTTTATGGCACACAATCTTCTGGAATTACATTCAACAGGGGTTACACTTGTAGTCATGTTCGATTTCCAAATGATTGCACACCCACCAAACGGGCGACCTTGTAACAATTCATTTCCAATCATGCCAGACACACCATGTAAGTTACATTTAATCCCCAATTCCCGCAAATCCTTTTTTATTTGGGGGAATTGTTCCTCAAAGCACCAGTGTTCCTGAATTAAAAGGAAGTCACACTCACTGAGAATCTCACTAATATAATCCAATCGCCCAGCCCCAAGGCCATTGCTGTTATAACTAGCAAACTTTGGACTCATGAGAACGCAGACTATTGTAACCCAAAAGTATTTTAACCACTCCATTACACGTCCATATTGGTTTTGTCCTCCACAGTTCTCGGTGGGATATATTTCCTGATCCCGACGCCCTCAGGCCAAAGAGAATCGTCAAACAGTCTATCAAACTGCGACTTGGGTACAGTTAACCGATAAGACCTGAATTTGGCCTGCTCGTGTGACACTACAGTTAACCTTCTAATCTCAAACTTGTTCTTTATGAGATGTTTCTCTAAGTCACCTTTCTCAGTTGACGAGTCTACCCTAAAGATAAACAAGTCTCTATCCGGCTCCGGAGCTCCTTTGAAACCACAGTTCAGATTGCTTGATTTGCCGATAATTACTTTCTTCCTAAAATTTTCCCTCCTTCGAATCTTCTTTTGTTCGAAATTTGACAACTGATATTCATCTTCTAGTTCCGCACTCGTCTCACTAACATTGTCAAGGGATCTATTGCTTCCCCTTAACCGCAACACATTCGGTGGCAGTAGGGAGTTACTATTACAAGTACGTCCTCTGCCACGTCCTCTGACTGCTCCCCCCCCTACCAACACTGGGAGTTGATGGCCTCGAGTAGATGCTAGTGAAAGGACTACCACCAGCAACGTTGCTTTGATTGGACTTAATTGTTTCAGGAATCACTCCATCCCACACAGATTCAAACTGCTTTTCTTCCAACTGTCTAGGTTGGGCATTGTTTGAGCTTTTGGCCACTTCCTTTTCTAACACACCAATTGATGCACCTATCTCTATTTTCTGCTCCTGTTTCGAGAATACTTTTTGTTTCAGCTCATTAGTATCCTTTGAACATTTGTCGACAGTTTCCTGGATTGTACTCACTTTACTCTCTAAATTGGATAACCTATCAACGATCGAAATGCTATTTAATTCCTCAGGCGGAGAACGTGGTATTTCTCCCAGCCTTGTCGCGGATATCACTATTTTAGGCATTTTGTTCAGTTTATCCAATTTACGCAGTGCTGTTATTATATCACTAGTGTTGGCCTCATCCTCGGTTCTCGCTGTTGATGACTTACGCACCTGGAAGTCACCAATAACTGAAGATAAACCTATGTTCGAGTCCCAAAGCTTGTTTTTGGCACATCTTATTTGACTTGCCGTGAAGTACCCCACAGCAGCTCTCTTTACGTTATCGTTTGTCCCTGTTAGGAGTCCAAACACAACATAAGCAAGGACCGGATCCTCTACAATAGGTTCGTCATCAAACGTACTCATGCCTTCGTCATCATCATCCCCGACATTCTGCTGATCTCTACCTTCATCATTTTCAAGGGTCTCCGCACATTCATCGTCTCTCTGGCCACCACCTTCTCTCCTGCATAATTTCAGATCGGGACTCCCAAGTCCTTCTTGGGGTGATCGCTGATCACCCTTACACTTCAAGCCGGCGACCCTCGGCGTCCCCGAGGAATAATCCTCAATTGTTTTGGATGCCATTTGAGCGGAACGGAATTTTGGCAAGGTGGAATGCCTAATGTACAGTGTGTATGTTACATGCACACCCCCGTGGGGAATGGCAGGAGGAATAAAACCCCCTAAAGTTACCAATATCGCAAAAGTTTATCAAAGAAAGGTATTATCCATCCCACTCCTCCACGATTAATAAAGTCTCACAGCTTTCCACTTTGGAGTCTCTGACTATTTTATGACAGAAAAACGGAATTTAGTAGAAGAACCTCATTAGACGTCCATATGACTGGCGGCCATCTTATTTATCTTATTTAGGGTCTGTCGGATGAGACTGAAAGCCGTGGTCCCCTGTACCTGAGTGTCTATAGTTGCGCTTCCACTACAAAATGAAATGGTCCATGGACCATGTGCTCACCTGGGTGAACGTACCAGAAAAACAAATGACAAATATTAAATCGAAATGTTCCAGGGTCATGTATCCTCATTAGATGCACCTGATAAAAAGTCGGAGACAATCCAGTTACAGTTCAGGAGTTACTGGACTTTGAGCTTTGGTTTTGACCACCTGGTGGCCAAGCAAAGAATCAAATCGGACTGAAAAGTGGTGTCATAGGTCACCTGACATAGGGATGTATATGTACCAAGTTTCACGTTCACTTTGGAGTCTCTGACTATTTTATGAGAGAAAAACGGAATTTAGTAGGAGAACCTCATTATACGTCCATATGACTGGCGGCCATCTTTATAATTGTTGAGCTGGTGAACTTTGTTCGGCCTTCAAGCTTTTAATGGGTGAACTTTGTTTGGCCTTCAAGCTTTTAGGTTTGGTTATTTGAAGTTTAGATATTTCAGAAACAATATATTCACCATCAATTAATTCAGGTTCTGCTCAATCTGGTTCTGTTAAGTCTGGTATCTGTTTAATTAGATTCAGTTCCGTGATTTGACTCTTCTAGCACTTTTTGCCAATTTCTTGGTCTTTTTGAATAACCCCAATATCTGCTCATTTAGTTAACAATAATTCATACTGAACATCCGCGCCATTAAACTTTATTTTTTTATTTTTTTTCATCAGTTATCCAAAGTCTTAATTTGTTAAATCTTTCTTTACAAGGTTTTTCTTTCATAATGGACGTGTATTGTAGCATTTCTCCAAATTCGCATTCTTTAACTGGTAACCTTACAAATACATCACTTCTCTCGCCATTATAAAGTAAATGTTCTGTGTTTATTATGTCACAGTGTATAAGGAAATAATTGAAAGGTTTGAAGTTAATTGGATTGTCACCTGTTATAACTCCGTTTGTTCTATCTACTGCAGTCGGCCCTATGTATCTATTATTAAGGCCTAATAATTTTTTAGAATGCTCGTCTATAAGAATTTTATAATCATCAATAGTACGACCTCTAGCTATCATAAACAAAATTTGTATCTTGGCATCATATGGGCGTAAATCAAAAGAAATCTTGTTTCTATCTATACCTTTTACTTGTAATTGATTTTTAAATTCCTTGTTGAATAAAGGCAATGTATAAAATCCGTCTGGCATGATAATATGTTTTCCACGCCGATCATCATAAATAACAAATCTATTATTATCTCTTGATTGTGAAATATTGTAAAATGTACAAGGTATTCCTGCATAAACAAGTCTGATACTTTCTACATTTTCTACTTCCTCATCTAATTGAATTGTTAAATCATTTGCTTCTTGATCAGGATAATCTTTTGAATCAATCATTAGTGTCTTTTCCATTTACATAGAAGAATTATGTTGTAGAATTACGTTGCAGATTTCAGTGTAGGCCTATTTTAAAAATTTTTTCCCCCTGATTCACCGAGTGAGGGCGCGCAGCCAGCGGTTGTAAATCTTCGTCTTCCGTCCAGATCACCTCATTTGCCTATTACTCTATGGCATTTTCTGGGCTGGCCACAAGCACCTGCAAAGCCGTACCAGCGGAAACAGAGGGCAACAATAACAATTATTGCCTGTGGCAACGCTGCAGGAGATGGACTTTCCACTTTGGAGTCTCTGACTATTTTATGAGAGAAAAACGGAATTTAGTAGGAGAACCTCATTATACGTCCATATGACTGGCGGCCATCTTTTTTTTTGAAGATCTCCATGAGGAACTAAAGCGATCGGAACATTGTCATACAAACAAGCAGTCTTCGTGGCGCGTACAGAAAGAGGTTGGCGAATCGATCAGAGGGTTGTGGGTTCGAATCTCGGTGCCATCACAGGTTATTTATTGTTTTTTTCTCATTTGGCAGCTGTGTTGAGATCTTTACTGTTCAAGAGCATGGTGGCAAGTAAAACCAATTGTGACCGTCCGAGAGGGTGTATCGTTTTCAGAGGTAGTTTGGAAGTGCCTTGTGGCTGTTCGTAATTTCTACCTCTGCCGCTTGGGGTTTATATCTATTAAGTTCAGCTTTAGTAGAACCTCGCTATTGCGGACACCCTTGGGACTGAGCTCAGCTGTCCGTAATAGTGAGGTGTCCGCAATATTGAAACTCCATCAATAACGGACACCAGGTGGCTCTGTAGTAGGTCAATGGTATTCATACCCTTGAGGGCTCATTCTACCGTATTTGAGGGCAAGGGTAAACTTGCATTACTAACTGGAGAGTGGGCTGTGTTTCCATCACATTTGCCATTTTTCAACAAGCACTTTTTCATTACACTCATTTATTTAGAAAAGAAAGAGTCCAAAGTTGACTGCCCAGCATTAGCCTAGTTTTCTATGCAGAATCACGAACAACGGACTGAGACAAGAGAGTCCAAACAGAGCCCTTGTCCCACCAAACTAAAGAATTTTCAGTGTGTTCAGGTGTTAATTAAAAGTGATTAGTACATGTATGATCATAAACAATCAATGCACATGTAATTAGCACCCCATGTTTGGTCATTAAATCACCTACCACTGACCACTTTGTGAATGAAAACTTTGAAAATGGCTTCAAATTTTCACCTGCTGTCCGTAATAGTGAGGTCATGGGACCCAATTTTCCAGAAATCAACTGTCCGTTGTCCTGAATAGTGAGGTGTCCGCAATATTGAGTTAAATTTATATTGAAAATGGCTTGGGAAAATTCGGGACTGGACAGATCTGTCCGTAATCTTGAGGTGTCCGCTGTATTGAGGTGTCCGTTAGGTGAGGTTCTACTGGTATTAAGTTCAGCTTTAATTTATGTATTTTCACAAAGTGACCAATATGCTCCGACCTGAATGACACCCAGGGTGCCAAATTTCATCCTTTTGGATCACTTGCATGTCCATTCTACACCTCTTTGCCTCCACATACACCTCCAAGAACTTTCACTCTAAAAATATTCTTGTCACCGCAACTTGCTGCGAATTCGCAGCAAGTTGCGGTGACAAGAATTGATGAGATGCGTTAGTCAGTCTAACGAGTTACGTCATTCATGACACGATTTACTTGTCATGGCGAGTGGCACATCTGTGTGACGAGTTCAGTTTGTCCAGTTGACAAGATCTCTAGTTATGGCGATAAGTTGTAGGTGGCAGGACGATAGGGAGGTTGAGATCAGCGACTTATCACGGATCCTTATACGTATACGGATCGAAATAATTTGTCCTCGTTGTACAGAATTCTATCCGAATCCAAAGTGGTGTGACGTCAATGGTCACGTGAGGTTCAGAATTATTCAGTCGGTTTTGGTAGATTGGTCCCCTGTCGTACCGCTCCGTTCCTCCACTACTACGACAGGCCGCGTCCGCCATGTTTGCCTGTTTTCTGACACACGTATGCAAATGAGCAATAAAGACTCGTAACGTTGCGGGAGTCTCTAAGCATGCCTGACCATAATCCCCTCATTCTCTCGTGAGCAGGCACACGGTGCACACACGTTTCTTCGGAGCTCCCTTCATATCAGGTATACAGGGCCCAGTTCGATTTCCCCGATTTCTCGATTAGCCTGTGTGGCCCATTGAAAAAAGAAGATAGCCTGGGTGGCTCATTGATTTAAAAAAAAAGAAGATAGCCTGGGTGGCTCATTGATTAAAAAAATTGAAGATAGCCTGGGTCATTACAAGAAGTTTCACGCGAAGCTGATCTACTCTTAGATCACTGAAGTCATTCGATTCTAAAATTAGAACACAGTGGACTCGATGGACTCTCCTATTACAATAGCCATAGCGCGGTGTCTGAGGCTTTCGCACTCGAAGTCACGATAAGAATGCCACAGCCAAAACAAATATGGGCCAAATGGGTTTTATCAGGGGTTCCGGACGAGGCCTAATGCTGTTTTCGACTTTTTAGGTGGGGAGTCCTTAAATTCAAGCTAGTGGATAGCCTGGATTTTTAGACCCCCCTCTGAATAATGGACTAGTTCATGTCAGCTCTGCAGGTTGAGATTTTCAAGACAAAAATGACGGGACAAAGGCACAACGGATCAAAATAAAATTTTCACTGATGTCTGAAGAAATATCAAAGGCTTTGATATACGGTCGAACCAGATTAATTCCACCCGTCGTAAATTGTTTATCATTGGGGAATCCCCAGACACTCTGCTATTTTTCGAGGGAATCCCCGATTTTGACCATTAAAATGGGAGCGCGGTGGCATAATGGTTAGGGCTGTGGACTCGTGATCGGAAGATCGCGGGTTCGATCCCCGGCCGTGTCACTCTGTAACTCTCAACTGGCCTGAAATGTCCATCGTGTGCGCCGTATTGTGGCTGCCCTTGGTTTCTACAGAAAGGTTTCTGAATCATAGGCTGGGTAATAATGTTGTGAAGTGCCTTGACACTTAAATGTAAAAGGCACTATAAGCCCACACATTAAAATGGCATTCAACAGGGTTTCAAAACCAGGATAATGACGGCGGCTCGGATAAAATCAGAAAAATCCCAGAAGCAGTATGGACGTACATGTAGGCCCTACATGTAGAGAACATCCAAAACTTTCATTTCCCGAGCGAACTGGTTAACGATCGCCACTCTCTTTCGAATAAAATAACTTTGATCTGTAAAAATACCCGGAAAATGCACTGCTTAACCATTAGGCTGATGACGTCATCGCTCAGGGAAGAAAACTTCTTATCCTAAGCTGACACTGTGTGGCGCTGCATGCATGCCTGACCATAATCCCCTCATTCTCTCGTGAGCAGACAAGAGGTCACACAGGGTCAGGGCGATACGATTCCACATTCTGGCTTGCCTGTGGGGGAGGGTAGCGTCAGCTGGGTTTCCAAGGGGACGTAATTCTTTTTGATCCTCCCGCCCTCTCTAAGACGAAGGGGCACTTGTGCGTGCTTCCGTCATGTCGGAAATATTATCCTCCCCATACTGAATAAGGCATGAAGGATGAGCCCACAGTGCTCACTTTCGATACATAGTTCTGCAATGCCCAGGTGTGTGATAGGCCGGGAAGACTATCGGTGCTGTGTGTTCTTCAGGCATATTTGGACGGTAATCCCGATGTGGGATAGGCCGAAAGACCTGATGCTATGTGATCTTCAGGCATGTTGGACGGCAATCCCTGTGTGGGATAGGCTGGGGAGACCTGATGCTATGTGGTCTTCAGGCATGTTGGACAGGGAAATCCCGAAGGGGATACGGCGTGGAAGGGTGATACCGCGAGACCTTCAGGCATATGGACGGTGATCCCTGCGGCGATGAGCTTCGGGATCCGTCGAGGCTGATACGATATGATTCTTATGATGCGTAATGTAATCGATTTGAAATAAAGGGGAAGAAGTAAATGAGGCAAAGGGGACGAGTGGAGCATATCAAATGATTGTGGTTATTAAGAAAATGAGACCCATGGCGGGGAAAACCACGGCGAGAAGAGGGATCAGACGAAGGGTTGTAGGAGGCACAACCTTGCTGAAGTATAGGGTATTCATAGGATTATCGTTTCTAATACACCAGTTTTGCAGGCGGTAAACTTACATTACGGGATTACTGAACGTTCACTTTTGGTAAACAGAGCCTTAGAGAATATGTTGCAGAAATACACCTTCCCACATTGACTAATTTTACATAATCTTACATCACCTGGTTAATCTGATGAGCCCAGTGTTTCTCCCAGGGGGATGATCCCCTCCTCAAAAATTTCAAGGAGGGGGATATCCCCCCTCAAGTTTGCAGACTACTTTTTCAAACATCACTATTTTCACTTCAGTAGTGTATTTCTTTAATTTCTTACATTTCAAACGCAATTTTCATGCAATTTTCATGAGAACGTGAAATTCGACAAGCTCAGGCAGCCTCAGATTTGCGATTGCCTGGTAGCCTGGGTGGCACTCCCACCCAGGCCCGTAGCAGCCGGGAGGGGGGTCAGGCCCCCCTCCCCCGCACTTTTTTGGCCAAAAGTTCCTTGGCCCAAATGTCCATTTTATAGGCTATGTCCGTATTTTTGCTCTCAGATGCCAGGAAAATGCATCTAAAGCACTTAAATTGTAAACATGAGGAGGACTGAGGCCCGGTCGGGCCAGGGAAACCGATTTCAATTGATGACAGAGGTCGACGTCATGTAATCTGACAAGGTTAACTTTCATTAAAGCTGAACTGCATGAACAAAAACTGGAGATCCGAGCACTAAAAAAAGACCACCACGCCACGGTGGTGGTCAAGAGAAATGCAAACGACCATAAGGCACTTTCAAAACACCTCCGAAACATGATAGACTACCAGGCTATTTGGTGGCGCCACTGTATTCACCCTGAGTCAGTCAATAGAGCAACATCAAGACATGGCATCCAGTGACTTCTGCAGGTCGAAGGCATTAGGTTCTTACCGAACCAGAGAGTAAAGTCGGTCACTATTCTATAGTATTCACGTCTTGTTGACATTTATGGTGTTACCAAAGCACCAGTTGAAAACATTTATGCATTCAAAAACAATACAACACTCATTTGACGTATATCAACGTCATCAGATATCATTATGTATAGGTTGAGGATAATTCTTATTTTATCCCTTTGGTCATAATTACCGCAATCAATTAAATATTCTTTCTCCAAATACACACACATCGCGCGAGTCATGTATGCATTATTGCTCATATCAAGTACATTGCGTTTCTGTGAAAATATATTCAAATAACAAAACTATGGCAAAAGAAATAAAATAAGATTTATGTGCAACATGTTTGCAATTATACCAAATTGAGTTTCTGAAACTCAGACGAGTGGTGTATTATTTGTTGATGCCGAAGTTATTGCCATTGTACCACATATTTTGACTGCGCGCAAGCACTAAAGAACCCTGGCCAACCTCATGCTCAAGTTCCTACGGATTGTACTAACTCTACCCAGGCTCTGTCACTTGGACACTATCTCTTGATGTGTCTCGATAGAAAGCCTGAGATTGAATACAGTGGCGCCACCAAATACGCTGGTGGTCTATCATGTTCTGGAGGTGTTTCGAAGGGCGTTTGCACTTCTGCAGACCACCATACTGCGGGGCTGTGGTGTTTTTGTTCATGCAGTTCAGCTTTAAAGCGAATGGCTCGCGGGGTTTGTTGTGGCGCCATGACAGTTGGTCATCGATATCAAGCAGCATTTTGAGAAAAAGGCAAAAAAAGGATTTTAGTTTAATGGGAAATGCATTAGACAGCCAAACTTCGGAGGCGCATTCTGCAAAATCTGCCGCTTCAAAATAGATGGGAATAGTACAAAATGTACATCTTGACCTACTGAATTTGAAAACGTCATTAACCCATTTTAACAATTTTTTACTGGAACCTCGTCCCCAGTGTTTACATTCGCATATTTGCACAGGCGTTGCATATGGCTGGGGCACGGCTTTGCCTGGAGGCTAGATTCACTCTCTATGGAAGGTACCACCAAAAATGTAAACAAACCCCGCGAGCCATTCGCTTTAAATCCTGATTGCTCGGCGGCCAAGTGTTCCTTGCATATTGAGATTGGGGAGGTTGGGAGTGCCTCAATATGAAGAGACACTTGACCTTGCAAGGCCATTTGGGGTGGAGCCGGGACGGCCAACAGTCCAAGTGTGTCGGGGAAGAACTATTTCGTCTTCCCAATCTGAATACCGACACTGCACACATTTGATGGCACACCGCTTTGGATACTTTATAATCCAAAGTCACGTGGTGTGACGTCAATGGTCACGTGAGGTTCAGAATTATTCAGTCGGTTTTGGAAGCCCCGATTTGGTGAGGTGAGCCGGCGAGCGAGGAAGGATGCTATAGTCATAGTATGTCATGTATCCAGATATAAGGGCGCCAGCCGACAATAGATTCGGACGAATTCAGGGGGCAGGTGCGATAAACCGGACACTTACGTACAGGAACTTCTGGCTTGTTCAAGAAACCCACCCGCCCCACCCATGTCAGGAACAGGCGCCGTCGGATGTATGTAAATGTGTCGGTTCGAACTATTTCGTCTTCCCAATCTAAATACCGACACTGCACACATTTGATGGCGCACCGACTTTATTATACGTATCCATGATAAGTCGCTGATCTCAACCTCCCTATTATTGCGCATGCGCTTCCCTCACATTCATCGCTCAATTTCAAACTCTAAGAATGCTGTCACCATCGTTGCCTCATTAGCCGCGTGGGTTTAGGGGTTATGTCTAGTAGTTTATATGTTTCATAGGTCGTAGGTTCGAATCCCGTCGTAGGCTCTGAAATTAGATAGGGTTTTTCTGTGATATGTACCTGTTGCTAGTACTTGTAACTACCGTATAACAGTCTTTTGGCGCATAATTTTTAATTTTTGTTTAGCCTGAATGACAAGATGTATTTGTTTCAATGATAAGATGTCTTTAACCGAGGATGACAAGTTGAAAACTTGTCAGTTGACAAGATAGCCATGCAATTTAAGCATATGGCTGAGAACGAGTTCCAGCTTGTCAGTACGACGAGATATTTTTTAGTGTTGTATCCATTTGTCCATTTATCCATCTGTCACTTCCACAGCCGATTGAAAATTGTCGAAAACTTCAAAGCACGATTACTCATAATGAAAGATTGGTTGATTGATCACTTTGTTAAATTAGCGACGATTGCATCTGCCGTCAATTTGACAAGTTGAGCTTCGCGGAGAAACGGAACTGGCTGGCGACACTACCGCGGTAGATAATGATATTTGCTGGCATCCGTTGTTCTTTTCTATCAATGAATGTAACTGGTTGGTACACGGCTGAGATAGACAATGATCCATTGTTTTGAAAGTTTGTAACTTAAGATCGATTTTGTGTTGATGAATTATTTGTTCACTGGCATTGTGTACTCGTCAATTTTTTCCATTAAAGGAGCTGGACGTCCAAGTTGTAAACATTCACTCACTGGTTCTCTATCCACGCGACGCCTGCGGTGCTGCCACCTATTGTCGGTGATATGTACTGACGTGAATATCGTGAGTGAGTTGCATTGGACCGGGCACCAATCTAACGATCACGGGGGCGCTACTGGTGCTGCCACCTTCACGAAGGAATAAAACTAGTTTGCCGACCACTGTTTGTAAACAAACTGGTTTGTTTACAACTTGGACGTCGAACTCCTTTAAGCCCATTATAATTACCACTGTTAGTTCTTCCAAGTTACTCTTTCCTTGAACTGTGCCAGCAATACAATTTCCCTTTCGGTTTCTTCTCCAACTTCTGCCTCGTTTCTCAAAACTGGTTCCAAACCAGCATGCTTCAAGTGGCAGGGGCTTTTCCACTACAGTAGTTTCCCGCGCAGTTTCTTCAGTCTTCAGACTGGTTTCCACTACAATAGTTTCCCGCGCAGTTTCTTCAGTCTTCAGACTGGTTTCCACTACAATAGTTTCCCGTGCAGTTTCTTCAGGCTTCAGGTTGATTTCCACTACAGAATGCTTTCATTCCACCCCTAAGGAATCAAAGCTCCCTAAAATGTTGCGAGACCTGTCAAAGTTGCCAGTCACAACTGCATTGGAAGAACGAAGAAATTTAAGTGCTAAATGTTAAGACAAGTCAAGCTGATACCTATGTGAGACGCCAAAAGTTAGTTCAACACGTGCTCCAAAAATTCCTTTAGTCTCTTGTTGTATTGCGTGACGTCATTCGAAGATGCCGTTTCGCGGGAAATAACAAGAGCTCTCATTTCATGAAGAAGCTCTGAGATATTGGAACTGGACGGTCGTCAAGACGATTCAGGCAGTTTACGGTACGACTCTGATATCAAGCCTACCATCTCTTTCTTGGCATAGAATCTGACTCCGTCCTTTACCCAAGAAATCTCCGGTGTGAACCTTAGCGTCGTCTGCACACCAGAAGGTACCCTCCCAGTCGACTCCTTCAAACGTCATGTGTGCATCCTTGGAAAAAAATATCTTGATTCTGCTTCCAGTGACGCAGACGATATCGACGTTGTTGTCGTCGTTAAAATGTCCTGTGTCAAGAATCGAACCAAAAGGACAGGATCTGGTTGTAGTTACATGTAGCAGTTGTATCGTATTTCCAAAATATCCAGTACTCGACCCAGGGCGGACAGCAAGGGTCTGCTGGCCACTGGTTTTATCCCACCAGTTACAGATTATGTCATCAAACTGGTCATTATTCAGGCGGCGAATTAGGATTTTAGTCTCATGAGTGGAGTCGGTGTTGCAATAATTTAATACCTCTCTTGTCTCTGGTACAGTCGGATCTTTGTTGACAAATATATCTCGTTGCCAGACACGCGAGCCTGGGTAACTAAAACAGAATATCTGATGTACGTTACCGCTTCCCTTAAATTTACCCACGTCAAAATATTGCGTTTGATACGTACACCAAGCAGCTGTCCAACTCCAAACCGTTTTTTGTTTCTGGTTGGCGCCAAACATCACGAAGTATTTCCGCTCCAAAGCTTTCATATCACAGACAACATCACTGATACCATCCTCGTTCAAATCGTCCACTCGGAATTCGGGGTTCTTCGAGGCAGGACAGTAAGTGAATCCCTCTTTCTCCGTGATATGGAAATATCCTCCCCGAGAGATTGCACATCTAATTTTCAGTGTCACCGGGTTGACGCAGATTAAGTCCTCTTTAGAATCGGTGTCCATTTTACCGAGGAGTATTCTCCCTCCTGCCGCTGGTTCACACCACGGAGCCCTTCCAGACACAGCCCCCGGCGAACTCTCAGAAAAGTTCATCACTAGATCGGAACTCAACAAGCAATTCCCATCCATTAAGAAACTGAATGAGAGACATCCTTTGTCTTCAAGGGATACCTAAGCACAAAATAATGCGCACATAAAATTGAAAAATCCATATCTTTTCTTTGAAATAAGTGGTCTATGAAATCATTTATTACTTATAAACCCTGCTCCGTACATTCGGATATAAAAACGTTATTTTGGGTTAGGAGTAATGTAATTAATTAATTGTTTATTAGACCCTAAAGTTTTATCTTCGGGGCGAAATTCTGACATGTGGGTACCGATTGTGGTGTTTATAGGCCCCCTACCCTTACATAAAGACCGTTACATAAAGACGAGGGGCCGTATTCAAAAAGGGTGATCATCGCGCGATTAAGACTTAGGCTAAGAATCCATCCACGCGATTTTTGTGCCGCGCGATGTCGCATCCTTTGTCCACGACCGACGCGGCGGAAACAAACAATGCTTTCGAGCGTCTGCGGCAAAAAAATCGCGTGAATGGATTCTTAGCCTAAAGGCCTGTACCCACTGACGCGATTTTTGTGACGGAGAGCGACAAAACGCGGCGACTTCACAGTTGAGTGCAAAAGGGCTATTAAGGCCGTGGCAACATTTATTTCCTCTGTAATTAAAATAGTTTAACCTTTAGTCTGAAGGGGAAACTGCATACCTGTCCTCACTTCACGCTTCTTTTGTTCTTTTATTAATCATACCTGTCTACTAATGTATATTCTTTTTGTATTTATTTAATTCCTTTCGGTCAGTTAATTTATGTTCCATTAATTTTTGTTATCTGGGCTTCAATGCTGTTCTAAGAATTTCATAATGATCCAATAGCTCAGTGACATCCAAAGTTGTGTTAATGTGTTCCATGCCTCCATAAACCTGTGAATAGACACAAAGATAATCAAATTTGAATGATGAACAGTTGGCTATATGGAGGTGCCGGTGGCCATGTTGGACGCCATATTGGACTTACCTGTTAGGTAATGGCCCAGTGTCATTTTTAATGGCCTTGATGTGTTCCTTGCCCCCCAAAACATAGGGATAGACACCAAGATCATCAAATTTGAGTTAATAGTTACAGACTTACGGCCATTCAGAGGTGCCGGCGGCCATGTTTGACGCCATATTGGATTTCCGTGTTACGTAATGGGCCAACATTGTTTCTTATTGTCTTAATGTGTTCCTTGCCCCCGAAAACCTAGGGATAGACACCAAGATCATCAAATTTGAGTTAACAGTTACAGACTGCCACGAAGCGGCGGTTCAAGTCCTTGCATCAAGACTTGTGTTACGCCATCATTTTCCAAAAGTAGCTGTCAAAATTGCCAACAAAACAGCGCTGTAGGCCTAGGCACATCATCATTGATCAGTCTGATATCCAAAGTAAACCCTGTCATTCTCTGGCATAAACCATAACCTTGGGTGTTGCTGTTTCTCACTTTTTGCCAATATTTTGGGGACCTGCAGAAAAAAAACCATGAGAGATAGCCCCTTCAAATTTCTTGTATAAGAATCTCCATGGCCTCATCTTTTCATTGAATCCAGGCTGAAAAGACCACCCCTATTGTCTCATTTTGCAATTTCCAGTCAGAATGGGAAGAGAAGACCTGCTATAGCTGTCTGGGCAACTTCAGTTACATCAACTTCCACCAGATGTCCATAGTGGCACTCCAACAGTATTTATAGTGGCTCAGCATAAGTTGTTATTTTACCTGGTTTTCAAGATGGAGATCTCCGTCATTTAGCATTTAGGTGTTAAAGCCTCAAAACAATCAGAAGCACAAGTTGATAAATAATACATAATACACCGACCAATGTCAACGCAACAAAAAATGGAATGTTGGTTGCGGTCATTGTTTTTATCATACACAGGCGACAGCACAGCCGAGTTATAAACCATTCACTGCCCAGGCCAGAAAAAGAAAATCGGGTTTAAACACTGGTTCAGAATATTTGGTTTTGTTTTTGCTTTGTTTCACATTCTTGTACTGTCCGCCAAATGCAAATGTAAATGTTAAAGTGGACAGCCATAATACCTTTGGGTGCAGCATCCACTTAAATATTTCAATAAATAAATAAATAATTTTTGTTCGTAACCAGGCCTTCTATTTTTTTCTCGCCTTAAAACAGAAGGCGTGTGTAACGTTTGCAAGGTGAAAGACACAGGTTCCTACCAGACTTGAACCTACGGACCCTCGCATTAGGCATCAATTGCCAGCACTCGGCAGCACGCCTTAACCACTAGGTCCTAGGCCAAATTCCCATCTTTCAAAAAGATGGTTCAATGACCTATGTAGTCCAAGTAATCTCCGAATCCAAACAGTTTCATCTTACACAAGGGGCAGTGAAAGGCATAAAAGACCGGAGCAAACACACCAGAGTCTGAAAAAATCTTGTATGCATGATGTGACCCGATCCAGCAAATGTAGGCGGAAGTCGCTAAAGAGGAAAGGGTTAATGGCATTACAACACAACAGCTGTAATGTACGTCTCGGCGGGTTGACAATAGTAGTGGACAGCAGCTGGCAGTGACAACTGTTGAGTAAACTTACTAATGACCGGTGATGATCACCTGCGACTTGCGCCTACTTTTGGTAGATCGGGTCACATATTAAGGTTCAAAAGTGAATTTCTTACGCAAATTTTAAACCTAGGATTAACAGAAATCCAGTTAACCCTTTCGGGAAAGGTCCTGCCACATGCCATCGCTTCTTTTGCACTGCTTATTTCAAAAAACATTTCTACGAGAGGTGGGACCCCCATGGCATTTCGCACTACGGAAACCCTGAGTTGGGAAGATTTTTTCCAAACAAACTCAGGGCCGAAAGGGTTAACTTGAAAGAAAATTTTTATGGTTTTGCCTTCCTGTCACTGTCTCTGTTGATGTCCATCAGCGTGTATTTCCTGAATGTCCATCACTGTTGTTCAGGGATGTGAAATTCTGGCTGTTCAAACACAAGTTTTCTTGGACTTGAGATCATATTTCTGTCAGCTGTAAAAACAGTTAAGGTACCAACATAAACTAACAGTCAGAGCTAAAAGTACATGAAATATCCCCACCTTGTATGAATCTCTCAGACACCAGGGCTTTCATTACGCCTGCGTATGGCGTCTATTACGCATGTAAACTACACAAATGACGCAAATATAAATAACTCTGAAGTCTCAAAAACGCAGGAAAATTCGATGATACGCTGACAAAGAAAGTGTGGAAGTCCCATCTATATTCTCAGTCTCCATTACGACAGTAGGACCCTGGCTGACGCAGGTATTAAGATATTGGAAGTCAGCGCCGGCTAAATTTTCTTCAACACGCCGAAATCCTTGCTAGCGGAAGTGAAAATATAACTGGGGATTCCCTTCGCCCATGCCAACCACACAATCCTGGCTCGCACACTGTACCGGTAGCAGCAAACGAACGGAAGATCTGACCCCAGTAAAATATAACAAGAAGTTACGACCCCCAAAACGAATTGCTGGAAGTCTTAAGACCCCAGCATCTTCCAAAATTGACTTCCATACAAAAATTGTGGAAGTCATGACCCAGGTAGGGAAAAAGTTAATGATAGCCCTGTAGACCCACAAAACACTGGCATGGTTGACGCCAAAAGTGAAGGACCATCAATACTAATAGACAGCGCTGTTTGATAAGAAGGGGCCCAATCATAAGCCATCACCATGGGTTTAACCGAGGCTGCTTTCTGATTGGCTTTGACACGTGTACAAAATGCACAATGTATATTTATACTTTTTCGATTGGAAAATCAGCATTAGCGCATTGCAAGTTACTCTGCACTCACTTTTCGGACATTTTATAAGGTTATATACCCAGTTGCTTCATTTAAGCTGGCCAAGAAACACTAATTTGGCCCGTTTACCCAGCAATCATACAGCAGATTTCCAGTGGGGATTCCAAGAATTGGAGATTTAACACCATCTATTAGTGATTAGGGAACGCATCAACTGAAGCAGTTCAGGAGTGCGGGTAGCGTAGGTAGCAGTTTCAAACAGCAGAGGGAGATCACATGTTTGCAAGTAAAGGCACTGAACCAAAACCTTGTAACTTCAAATTTCACATTAAAAAAGGATATCTGCAGTAATTTGAAAAGACCGGCCCCAATATTCACTGGTATGCCCATGATGATGCATTCACTCACTCCACTATTTCATCCTTCTGGCCACGGTACGCTGCCTCAATTAAGTGATCAGCTGTCTTCTCAAACTGAAATCAGAGATAAAGGGAAGATTAGAGGTGAAATGAAATGGCCCACGGTGTGTGCTCACCTGGGTGAATGTACCACAAGAATGAACGACAAATGTTAAGTCGAAATGTTCCAGGGTAACATGATCATGGTCAAAATTAGACACACACAATGAATCAGCATGTAGAAATGAGGAACCGGAGGAACTATAGATGTGTACCGAAAATTGCGGACCGCCTGACGTGACGCCGTAGTGCATCCAACACACGCTGATGCATTGCGACGTCACTGACGCCATGTAAACATGGTCCGCAATTTATGGTACATGACTATAGTCCGTGACGCAGTTAAAACAACATGTACGACGTCGAAAAAAGCCAACGTTATTTGGCATTTAATTCTGAAACTACACCCTACTTCTAGCCCTAATATACCTGAAGTGGTCCATTGAATTTCGAATTTTACACGTTCATTATCAAGTAAAGGGCTGACTCCATATATCTGAATGTTTTCAAAAGAAAATTCAAGCGGGAACATGTTGAATTTCATCGATAAAATTGACTATTTTAGCGTAAATAACAGACCGAAGAGCAACGTCATTGATTCTGAATGACGTGTCGCACATTAACGTCACGGACGATGCGCAACGTCAATGACGTTTTCGACCTCGCAGAGCATGCGCTTTTGTGTTAAAACTGGGTTGTTCCCCAGCGCCTCCTTTGGGCACTCCAGTTCCTCATTACATATGTTATATACATACCGTACCATACCAGGTTACAACATTAGAATTTGTGAAATGAAAGTGAAATCCAGGTCCTGATAAATTTCTCGCACAAAGGGCGACCACTACCAGTGTTCTAGCCAGAAATGTTTCCAAACAGGGTGGGATGACTGCATTTTCCTATGATTTTAAGGCCCTGGATTTTTAAATAGGGAGGGAGTGAAATTCAAACAGGGTGGTGTATTAGAAAATGCATTGCAAGTTACATTTTTAAACAGGGTGGTAAAAATTTGAACAGGGTGGTAAAATGACCTCTGAATTTTGAACAGGGTGGTACCGCCCTGTGAAACTGGCCTGGTTAGAACACCGTATACAGGACCTGGTTATGATGTGCTTCCTCCTGGATTATACATTTACATGTCGTAGTTATGATTCCCCATTACAGCCTGAATGACAAAGTACCGGTACTTACCAAAGCCAGCATGGGTACACTCTCTTTCATCTTGACAAGACATGTCTTGTTATACCAAGTACTTCACCCTGGAAATGATCACATTTAGATAAATGAAAGAAGCCATGCGGTAGACCTGCCTACCCTAATTTTCAGCTGGCTCTACTCTTTTTTGAGCAATAAGGTCCATAAAATGACACTTTAGGTGTAAAACATAATACAAAGAAACATTTGAGTAGCTTGTGATGGCCTCCTCCGTACAGGGCCAATAATGCTATAGCGTCGGCCCTGACGGAAAAAATGAAATACAATACAATACAAAAAGAACAGACATGAGATTTCTCCGCGGAAACGCGGATTTCCGTGTTTTAGATTCCAAAAAGTTGGGTCCTGAGATTCGTGTAAATCTGCAATAAAAATGGGGGGGGGGGGTCCAATTAGTGCCCCTTTCCCATCCTATCACAAGCCCCAAAGTCATTTTTCGAATCGCCCACTAACTGACGCAATCGCCATGAACGCGGGAACAACGCGCTCTCCCTCCGACAGCCACGCCGGCCGCAGTCCACTTCAAAACGAAAATCAATAATTTATGCGCAATCACATTATGTATTCACGTCTCTACGCGCCATATTCGCGCCCTTCTTCCTGATTGGTCAACCAACGCCAGTCACG
>NMRB01003277.1:0-25356 GCA_002633025.1 Notospermus geniculatus | reverse complement strand
GGTCAAAAATAATCAGCTCATTTGATTTCTAGGGTATAAAAACCTAAGGGTAGAACTTGTTTCTATTGCTCCGGGTGTTAACTGGTTATAGGAGCCGATTTGTGCCATCAGATAAGAGTGTGGTGGACAAAATATCAAGTCTGATATGATGATTACGTCAATGATGGAGGCATCTGAGGTTGAAAATGATTAGATCACTTTTTCTGCCTGTAAGTGACGCTCCTCTGGTGATAAGTCTATTTTTAAGTTTCTGAACAGTCCACTTTCCATACTCTGCCATGTTGCAAACAGTGACACTAGGACTTATAGTGCAGAAGAGCCACCTGGTGTTGTAGTTTTCCCTGGATAGCCCCATTGCACAGATGCCTGGGGACCATCTATTTTTCAAGCTATTTTAGGCCTACCGATATGTAGATATTTTTGTGGCTTTTCATAACCCGATGTCAAGTATTGCATCACTTTTCCCTTTGATAAGAAATTCATTAAGTGCACCTTAAGTGTCGATTGTGTAGACGCCTTGGAAATGGTCGAGAAATGAGTTTTTTATGTCTCATTGTGATCAAAAATAAACTATGGATCGTCAAAGTAAGGGTGGGAAAATCAAGACGTTGAGACCTTTTGTGTATGGACTGTTATGTATTTTGGGCATATTCCTGAATTTGGGCTTGAATTTTGAAAGCCTTCAATTATTTGGGCTTATGCCAATTCTTGGCACCCTTTAACGGCCCCAGTAGCGTGCAATCGAGAGGCCTGGTACCAGAAGAATGAATAACTGTCAAGTCAATACGCTGCAGGGAAACAAAATACCAGGTTAGAACTTTCTCTGTAGTATTGTTCATATGTTATGAGCCGAAGTACATTTTTCAAGATGGACGACTAGCAGCCTAATTTGAAGTGCAATAGAGCTTGGCAAACACATAGTCATAGACAACCTCGTCCCCAGGGGTATAGTTCGCTCAGACAACCTCGGACCACTCGCTCACTAACCCCTGGAATCAGCTTCGGTTGATAATCCAGGAATCTTGGACTAAGTATAGGTGGCAGCACGAGTCAAAATAATCAATTTGAAATACTTACTTGTGCTTTTTAAAATTCTTTTTACAAAATATCATCAAACCTGGATATAGACAACCTTCTGGTTTGATCCAAAATATTTTGAAAATTTCTTTGGGTACATTCTTGGGTATATTTGACGATTTGCCGCCAACCAATCACGTGCGTTAAATCCAAAGCTGATGCCAGGGGTTAGTGACGCGACCGCCATATTGTCAGAAAGCGAACTATACCCCTGGGGACGAGGTTGAGTCATAGACGATTTCCACATACATGTCGTACCAAGTTACAGCATTCTAGATGCTGCTCTTCATGAGATATTGGGCCATATGAATAAAAACTAGCATTTGCTTTGCTATCGATATTTAAGCATTTACTTGTGCACCCGTATGAATAAAACTGTAGGAAATGACTTAACAATTGGAATGCAACAAACAGACAGATAGGCCTATAGGCCTATATCACTGTCATCAGAAAAAAAGCCCATTGACGCGTGGCCAACGAATGCCAAGAACAAATGACATAGTTAAAAGAAAACTGATTTATTTACAGCAATAATAATTACATGTAATACCAACTGATCAAGAATTCAAACTGCACCCGTGGCCGCCATGTTGATTACACGTTGCTAAGGCTGAGTCTGGAATGTTAATGACTTGACCCACTTGCTTAGGCCAAGACTGTCTGGGTTTGTTGAATGCTCAACTATATACTCCAGAGCCAAATGACAAGAATGTGCCAGCCTTCATTGTAGGCAAGGATAAGGTTACCACTATAATTGATTCTGGCATGTCTGGTGAGCAGATGAGGTAAAGGATGTCACCCTATCACTAAGCAAGACCAATAAAAATAGAATGTCTGAGCTACTATGAATGATCTGTTTCAATGTGACTTCTTCATCTTTCCATTGAAAAAAAAATGCCTCCAACAATCAACACAAAATGCTGGCTGAACAACATACACACAATACGGCTTACAGACTCAAGTTGCATGTGTGTAGATTGCTGCTGTCCTGCGATCTTTGAGCAAATATCGGGTAGGCCCTGACCGAGCATTGGAACAGATACCGGTACTAAGAAGGCTCTAAAAGGATGTTTGTAATGGGAGCTGAATTAGGAATTTATTAGTTAGTGGGTGAGAAAAAATGATGGATTGCACGGGCATCGTATCGTTGACACAAATAAACAGCAGCCTCGGCTGGAAACCAGTGCAGTGAACAAGGTAAATTCTGTCATTGTCCCAGGAGTATACTCTAAATTCCCACTTACCTGTCCCATTCCTGAACTAGGAAAAAATGACGAGTTGAAGATAACGGGGTGGGGGTATGGTCAGAAACAGTAATGTCCTGTCCACTTACTTGTCCCACTCCCGAGCCTGGCAAAGAATGACAGCAGTGCGATAACTTCCAACTTAAAGCTGACGTGAACGGACAACACGCCCCCATGCGACGAGCAAGAGAATTGCAAACGCCCTGCAAACACCTCAAACGAAGGCTCAGAACATGATACACCCCACGACGCCAGGAGGGCGCCACCTTATTTGCCTTCAGGCAACAGAGCTGTCAACATCTCCGGATACCTCTTACACTACTCAAAGAAANTTACAAAAGGAAAATTGCGACAGAAAACTCTCCAGTGGAAGGTCACCTTTAGGATTTGGTCATTTTTTCCGAGTTCAGGAATGGGACAGGTAAGTGGGAAGTCAGAGTATATAAATGTGGCATGTGTGGGTTTTCCAAGCAGACTGAACTGCCTTGGGAATATCATTGAAAGGAATAACACGGAATCAAAGAGAAATCAACAAAGGATAGGCCTAGGTTCGACATGTTCGATGTGTTTCTATCCGACTTGACTTTAATTAGGCCTGGGCCTTCAAATCCATGAAATCGGGAGTTTAAAAATCGGACCTGTTTGCTGTTATCTTGGGAGAGCGAGTGTCCTCACCTTTAGGCCTAGGCCTACATAGTGTGCAGGCCTCGGAGGCCCTATCAGAAAAAAGCCTCCAACACACCGTGGGTAGGCCTTACAAGTGTAGACTAGACATAGGCCTACGGTTAAAAGTGTAGGCCTACCGGTACCGGTAGGCTACCTCTCATGCCTAGGCCTATGTTTACAAGTCTTATTACGCCTACTTGAAAGAAAGATCGATAGATAACATGTTTTATCAAAATATGATAGAGTTTTTAGGCCTATCTCGTTATGAAGGCCTAGGGGGGCCTAGTAGGCCTAATGTCAGTAATGACGCGCACAATTTTTTTCTGGTGGACAGTCGAAAATCTGCCGACCCCCCGAGTGGTAGGCCCTACACTATTCCATTAGGTAGGGCCTATCTATATAGCCTAGTGTGTATAGGCCCACCCAACAAACAGTAGTAGGCCTACAGTGTTGTCGCCACCCACGTGACCCAGCACAGCAGCAGCAGCAGCAGCAGCATCATCATCATCATGGCTTCATGCACATCTAAACAGGCTAGGCCTACCGTAAATCATCATGATGATGGTCAGCAGGCCTACTGACACTGACACACACATGCACAGTAGCCTAGCCTAGGCTAGGGTCTTTTAAGTGGCCCAGATGATGCCAGATCTGGCTTGCCACGTCTGGGCCATAGGAAGTGCCACATCATGCCATATCCGGCCCATATCTGGGCCATACAAATTCATGAATTGGCTATCTGGGAAGTAGGCCTAGGCCTAGGCCTACCGGTAGGCCTCCCGTCCCGTACCCGTGTAGCCTAGGCCTAGACAATCACAATGCTGCTAGGCTAGACAAAGACAGTGTGACTGTGTAAAATAGTGTGTAGCCTACACGTGTAGGCCTAGACACTTACTTACCAATAGGTACCGGTACCATACTCATACATGTCATACACATCACACACATGCAGGCCCAGTGAGAGACTGTATTAGCATGTAAGTTAGGACTGCTAAATGAATGAACACACGAAATTTTGTCAGGCTCCGAGGCTAAACTCGTGGACAGAACATCATATGACATGTATGACATGCCACACTTCCCGCACAAGAAGCCCGGCACACGTTGCATGACATGCATGACATGCGACAACATCGCAACTTCGTCTATCCTTGATAAACAGAGGGTACGAAATAGTGCATATCTGATGACGTCATCGCAAGCAGACTAGTTTACATCTTTGCCGCTCCACTCTTGCGGCGCTACTGTCCGTTTTGTGTGGAACTTGCAGAAGAAATTGAGTCTCTTCACGTACACGGTACCGGTACCGTAACCAAAATGAAATGAAACAAGAAAGCAAAGCCTACAAGAAGCAGCTCAGTAAAAGGGTGTAAAAGTTGGCGGTACGGGTAGCCTACCGGTAGGCCTACAGAACGAGTAGGCCTAGACCGGTAGGCCTAGAACGCTAGAGAATGAATATTGGGAAAATCTTGAATTATGACAAGCCTGGCGGCGTAAATGGTTCACGTGGAAAGAGTTTGAAATAAAGAATATTCGCACACTAAACACACAAAACTGCCTTCGATACAAGAGCACGAAGTGCTCAACCTGATACACTAAAACAGTCCAATTGTCATAGCCTGCGCAAAGTGCATTCAATTCAGGCCAACACACCGACTGAAAAAAGTAAACAAATCAACCCTCCCTCTCCATCATGATGAAACAAAACAAGCCCAACCCAGTTTCGCACAAAAAGGGTGAGTGATAATCCACGGCTCGTTGAATGAAAACGCTCGTGAACACCCCACCTCGCACCATGGCTAAAGTCGACTGACCTCAAACCACTTCTAAATATAAATCCACTTCTAAATACAAATCCTCGTGCTTCTCAACCTAAATACACAAACCATCATATATAGGTAGGGCTACATCATGTATTTGCTCGTCCGCCTGTGAGCCCGAGATAGAACACGTGCTCATCAGCCTCTGTCCCACTTTCGGACTCCGTCGGTAACCGGGGGTCTATGTAAACCCCGCATGGATTTTAACCAATCGGATTCATTTCTTAATTATGAAATCGATAGAAAACCACAAAATGCCCGAAAAAAACATATTTAGATGTTATGTCATGGCCATTTCTGTATGCTCCCCGGTATCCTACCCCGTGAGTTGGTACCGGTATTCTCCCGAGACCCGCAGGGTCGAGGGAGAATACCAACTCAAAGGGGGAGGATACCGGGGAGCATACAGAAATAGCCATGACATGATGTATGTATCCCCTGGGTAATACAGGCCTACAGCGTCGGAGAATGCCTCCACCCCCAAGGACGTCATGACGTCACGTCACAGTGTCAACGCAGTGTCGGCCTGTGCATCAAGCATGCCAATGCAGCATCAGGGATTCACGGGACGTGTTTCTTTTTGCTTCCACGGCAAGAAAAATGCAAACCTCCATGGGTCTATCTGGAAGCGCTGGGACGCACTGGTGTGCTTTGTTAAGGCCAGTTAGGCTAGGCCTTAGGGCTACCCAGTAGTCCTAAAATACAGGCCAAGCCTGGCAATCAGCGCCATGAATGATCATGATGATTGCCACTCGACGCTCACTGCATGCAGACAGCTAGCTCGGCAGGGCCTAGACGTCGACAGTGAGACTCTGGCCCTGTCTCGGAATAAAGGCTATAGTAGGCCTAAATGCTGACCTACTTAAAAGCTTGGCAAATGCATTTAAATATTCTAAAACTGGAGTAAAAGCATTTCCTTGACTTCAATGAGCTTGACNACACAAACCATCATATAGGTACATGTATTTGCTCGTCCGCCTGTGAGCCCGAGATAGAACACGTGCTCATCAGCCTCTGTCCCACTTTCGGACTCCGTCGGTAACCGGGGGTCTATGTAAACCCCGCATGGATTTTAACCAATCGGATTCATTTCTTAATTATGAAATCGATAGAAAACCACAAAATGCCCGAAAAAAACATATTAATCGCAAACTAATCGGTTTTATTATTAGCGCGGACACTACTAGGCATAAAAAGTAACATATACCAGCTGAATATTTTGAAGGCCGATAATGATTTAGTGCCGCAAAGTGTCGAAAGCTCATTTTGGACCAAATATAATGGTCACTTAAAGGGACTATAGGCCCACGTGAACCAATAAGGCCAGAAATATGAAACTTTGAATAGCCCTACTAGTTAGAAGATAAGATAAGATAACCTTTATTTTCATCGGTATATATAGTTACCGTACAAAGAGCTTCGAAGTAGCTCTTGACCGATATCGAACCATTGTATAAACATATAAAAATAAAGAGAAATAACTACAACAATATTGGGTCATGGCACTCTAAAAAAATTCTTGTCGTACTGACAAGCTGGAACTCGTACTCAGCCATACCGTATGCTTAAAGGGCCTCTAGAGGCAGCTTGCTATTGGGCTACTAGTAACCATGAACTGATGAATTGTGGATCAAATTTTGACACTGGATGAAATTTTACTTCAAAAATGATGCCCAAGTTGGATCCTCATGCCATCAATTCTCTGTTAATAATCCTATCAATATGCACTAAAAAGCTGCCTCTAGAGGCCCTTTAAATTGACAGGGTCTACCTTGTCAATTGACAAGTTTTCAACTTGTCATCCTCGGATAAAGACATCTTGTCATTGAAACAAATCTTGTCATTCAGGCTAAATTTAAAAAGATAAACCGGAGCAACTTAAAATTACTCCTAACTTGGCTTAGAAATTAGGCCTAAAATGTAAGCGCCAAGAGACTGTTACAAGTACTAACAACGGACTAACAACAGCTACGTGTGAGAGAAATACCCTACCTAATTTCTAAGCCTACGATAAGCACCTCGGTATTGCCACTTTCTGTCGACAGCCGGCGCCACCGTACCCGTTCTCCAATACTGTAGTTAAGCCTTTCGCCCCAGTGTTGGAGAATGTATGATTACACTACAATGCACGTAGTAGCATGCGTAGTTTACCAAGTCGTCAATAGAGGTCGCCCTTAACGCGGGTAGGTGTAACGCAGGATTAGGAAGCAATACTGTGGTCCTTTAATTATGAATGAAACTAACATAGGCCTATAGATCTATACAAACTACTAGACCTAACCACTAAACCCAATCGGCTGATGAGGCAACGAGGCTGACAGCATAGCGTTTGAAATTGAGCGATGGATGTGAAGGATGCGCATGCGCCATAATGTCCTGCAACCTATCTTGTCGACTGGACAAACTGAACTCGTCACAGACATGACAGAGATGTGCGACTCGCCATGACAAGTAAATCGTGTCATGAATGACACAACTCGTCAAACTGACTAAAGCATCTCGTCAATATTCAAAGAGAAGTTGCGGTGACAATATTTTTTTCAGAGTGTGGTGAGCCATTATTTTCATACCTGTTTTGTCCGCGTCCTGGAATTGCATGTTTATTTGGGAACCATCCATTTTTACCCTAGTCCTATGGATGCTTGCCTATAGGCCCAATATTTTGTTGTGTCTGCGTGAGCACGCTGGTGATTCAAACGTAAAATCTTTTTTTCGTACGCGATTTTTACCCAAGCTCATAACTAATCGTGTTGACTATTTTTGCAGTTGTTTAGGCAAATAGAAGGGGTGACAGCTTATTATGTAATCACCCGTCACCCCTTCTATTTACCAGATGAACTGCGAATACGACAAGCACCATTGGTTATGCGTCAACGACTTCGCGTACGAATAAAATAATTTTGTGTTTGAATCACCAGCGTGGTGAGTATGGTTGTATGAAGTGCTGTTTATTGTGGATTAAGCAACGTTTGTTATTTTTTTGTTCGGAGATTGGGGTACTTTGTGTTCATGCAGCGGATATGTGGTTGTGTGCTGATTATGCCCGCTGTACACGGTAGGATTTTCTTGTACTAAAAATTATAAATGGGGCCTAAATGGGTGTTCACAATGCCTTTCAGCAATGCAATCGGTAGCCTATGACCGAAATCACCCTTCATGAGCCTCATTTATAATTTTTAGTACAAAAAAATCCTACCGTGTACAACAGGCATTAGAGTTGTCCCCTGAACGGGACAGTTCCAGTATTCCTACTGCACCAGTTTAGTATAGATATAATAGGGTATTGTGCAGGTCACCACATTTCCCCCCCCCCCCCTTGGAACAGCTGATTACGGGTACAAGCATGTAGACACCATTACTTCGCAGGCAGGGGTGGATCCAGGATTTGGGACAGAGATTAGGAAAGGGAGCGCACTGTGCTAGGAACATTGAAATCTGTGATGAATTTCAATGATTTGCTCCAAATTCCAGAATTTCATGGTCGATTTTTCAGATTTTGCCCCCGTGTGCCCCCCTTGGATCCGTGCCTGGCAGGGCATACATACGTATCTGTAGGCCTACATGTTTTGAGTGTACATCAATCGACTTGATGTATGTTTCTCTTAATCTTATCAGCAGTTAATATCTTGTCAGGGGGAGGATTGACAGGCTGTGATGTGTTGATAGTGATCTTTGTACATTGTTCACAATAAACAAAATGGATTAAGAACAGCTCACCTGTCCTTGATTTTGTCAGATACGCTTCCTGTCATTTTCAACTTTTCCTCTTTATGGTCGTCGTTGAAATTGACAGAGCCTGGAAAGAAGGGAGTGAGAAAACAGAGTGAAAGAGCAGCTTCATCACCAATAGGTGGCAAAATAGGCCTAGGTTGCAATAGCAACCCGCCAGTGCTCTCCCTCTCTAAGAAACTGACATGGATAATCGGGTAAGGTACTGTAAGCCCGGGACTGTAAGTCAGGAGGAAACCGGAGCGCCGGGAAAACTGCTGTCTGCCGCCCATTCTAATAGGGCCTAGGCCTACGTAAAGAATTGAAATCGTACATGTACATCCAACATCATAGAGCACAAAATGATAGTAGGCCTAAGCATAAAGTCGTCTCCGAATTTCGCAAATTTTTGATCCCAACTGGGGTCTTCCTCGAGGCACTTTCTAGTAGAGAGCCCAAGTAGTGATCTCTGGGATCTCTACTAGAAAGTGCCTGAGGAAGATCCCGCTTGGGATCGAAAATTTGCAAAATTCGGAGACGACTTTACTATCATAAAGAATTGAAAAAGCACAATTAAGACCACATCTAACACCGTCCGGAGAACATGAGCTTCCATATGGTGTGTAGGCCTATGGTGTGTAGGCCTACAGTCAATGAAAGAGGAAGGATTCTTCTGATGCTGAAGGACTGATGATCAGTAAAAACAAGCCCCGGGAACAAGCCAAGAAAGCACGAGGTATGAATGCAACTTACTCCCGACTTGTCGCATAGGCCATCATCGACCCAATCTTGGAGGAATTATACTGAATTCAATTCCTCCAAGACCCAATAAACACCTGGCATGATTGGCGCCAAAACTGACGGATATCGGTAGGCCTAAATATCTAGGCCCTTCAACGCTGTTTGACGAGGGATCCAATCACAAGCCATCATCACGGGTTCGGACGCCAACACACATTCTGACTGCATGGCTATGTTACGTGTAGGCTACAAAATGATTGTACACTGTATAGGCCTATGTTCATACTTCTTCCGATAGTGGAAAATCAACAAAATTTGCAAAATTTGATCGATGTTAACACGTACCTCATTACCTGTTTGTGTGCACCCACTTTTCAGGCATTCTGAAGATAGACCCCAACCCAATCCTGTTGCTCAAGCTTCGTTGGCCAGCTGCTGGGGCCCGGGCCGCTAATGCAGTAGTGCATGCAGTTCGCTCACCCAGCAAGTCGCACGGCAGATGATTTCCAGCGGGATTACATTCCCGCCTCCGACAGCTAACGCCGTCTATTGGTGATACTTTGAGGCTCGCATGAAGCGGAGCAGTTTTTGAGCGCGGGTAACGTGTATGGGTAGCCGTGAAATTCTGGAATTTCAATGTTCCTAGCACAGGGCGCGCCTTCCCAAATCCTGGATCCGCCCGGCCGGCCTGAATGGCGTAGACTCGGGACCCAGTCGTTGTGTCGCTCCGGCCGCCGCACTACACTCCACAAACGACTGGGAAAGCAAGCTGCAAAATCAGCGGCTAGCGTACCGACGACCACAACGACCATCTCGACCAATGAAATTGCCCGAAAGCAATCTACTAGGGGAAATCTGGCACACTTTTGATTGGTTGTTATTGATGAAATTTACCAGAGCCTCTCGCCCGTCTAGAAACTTTTCAAAGTCACTAGCAGGATATTTTTTATCCGTAAGTACTGCTTATGGCACACAGCATCGAATTAGGCACCAGGATACCGTCCTTGACCTTGAAGAAAGTTGTGATATAATCAGCTGATTTGACATCTTGCAAAGAGCAGACGACGGCCGTTGAAGACGCAGTTTCTGATTGGCTGAAATGAAAAAATGTACTACTAACTTTAATAGTAAAATTACTATCATTAATGATTTAACCACTAAAGTTAGTGATCTGATCACCATGTTAGTAATACTATTATTGACATATACGTATGTACCTAAATTGCTTGAGTTCTGCATTCGATTTTCAAGCATGGAGTTGCAGAAAAACCTGCAGATGGAAGCAAAGGTACATATTGTGTTAAGGATGGATTTCAATTTCAATAATCAATACGATGATCATGTTGATTATTAAATTGATTATTATGAATGTAAAGATGATCATTAACATAATAATCTGATCACATTAGACATTAGTAGTAAAATCATTAAAATTTGGTGGTCAGATCATTAAAAGTGGACAAATCACTATTAACTTCTAGTGATAAAACTACCAAGTTAATAATAAAATCATTAATTTTGATAATCAAAATANTGATTTGATCATTAAGTATCACAAAGGCCGAATACTAACTTAGTGATCAGATTTGTAATATGATTACTAAGTTAGTATTCGTGTTGTTATCACAAAAGCTGAATACTAACTTAATAATCAAACTTATAATATGATTACTAATGTTAGTATTCAGGTTGGTGTCACAAAAGCTGAATACTAATTTAGTGATCATATTTAGTTAGTATTCAGGTAGCGTTCAATTTTTGATTACCGGTATTTGAAAAATGATTAAACCCTCATGATCAATTACTTCGATGGGGTACTTAACAAAAATGCAACTGATCGATAATTTCATCATTAAGTCAATAGGGCCTACTGAAAAGACAATTAATGACAATGATAATGATTTTATTTCATTTGATACGGTATTTATTCAACTCAGTCAAATGTCAGTATACAAGTAGTGGATACAATGAGTAACTCGTGCCGTGTCCATGGGGCTCATCACATATCCCCACTTTGAACAGAAAGTAATTGTACCGCAACATGCTTATTTTTCATGTTTTCCCCTCATAAACAATAATCATCATAAAAAAGATTCAGTTTGTTTTCGCAAAGTGTTCTCTAGTATAATTAACGGAAACCAATTTCTTTTCAAGATTGCCACCATCTTTATTGATGGGCGCGAACTGGTCATCAAAATGAACCTTGCCTCATAGATACCAACTATGATTCTCAATAGAACATGCAACTAGCCAGACTTCACCAACAACAAGGTCTGCCTGACAATCGAAGGTCCTCCCATTGAGCTCCAGATGATTTTCAACGTACTAGTATCGGGTGGCCCCCCCAAAAAAACGTGCCGAACTTCAAATATCGATTTCTCAACATCTTTCCATTATAAATCAATGAAAATCGGTACCACATTATTTAAAGATGTTTTGTTTAATGTATAACATTTTTGCATTGATACCTTTGGTATTAGGACCGTGGCACTCAATCTAAAAACCATGGGGAAAAATGCGATTTCGGGATTCGATAAGAAATAACTTTCCGAAATTTAAAGGGGCTGTTCACTTTCGGAACCATTTTCCCAACTAATTTTTCATTATGTTGCAGTTGTTTGATTTTCATGATAACTTCAGATATGATGTTTTATAATGTGAACAACATAATCATGAAAGAAAATGTGACAAAAGCTTCATTAATTAGGAAAACAAAGAGCGTTTGCAAAATGTCCGAAATCAGCATGAAAACAGCGAAATTATTCCCCAATGTTTGTTGTACTGGGAGAGTAATGGTATTATTTACTATTCATCGAAAAATCATTACTAAACCTATTGGTTTTGCTGAAATATTTGCATAAAATGTGTGATTTTCTTCATTTCTGGACCCCTATTTAAGTTGGGGGAGAACAGAACAGCACATCTAGGCCTAACAGATTTGAATGGAATGCTGTGGTAAAGATTATGGTCAGTATCAGTTACAACATTCATAATCAACCATGACATGTGGGTAGAGTGGTTTGTTGGTGTTGCGTAAGGTCATAAAAGGGAATGTTTGAATCTTGACGTCCCACCGATGACATAACCCTACCCACATGTCATGGTTGATTATGCATGTTGTAACTGATATTGACCGTAATATTTACCACAGCATTCCATTCAAATCTGACAGGCCTAGATGTGCTGTTCTGTTCTCCTCCCAGTTAAATAGGAGTGCAGAAATGAAGAAAATCACACATTTTATGCCAATATTTCAGCAAAACCAATGTGTTTAGTAATGATTTTTCGATGAATGATAAATAATACCATTACTCTCCCAGTACAACAAACATTGGGGAATAATTTCACTGTTTTCATGCTGATTTCGGACATTTTGCAAATGCTCTTTGTTTTCCTAATTAATGAAGCTTATGTCACATTTTTCTTTCATGATTATCTAGTTCACATTATGAAATATTATACTTGAAGTTATCATGAAAATCAAACAACTGCAACATAACGAAAAATTAGTTGGGAAAATGGTTCCGAAAGCGAACAGCCCCATTTCATTTCTCAAAAACGCTTTAATACAACTTAATGAAATTTTGTCTAACACTGACTCATGTGATGTTGCCTATAATAGTGAAAGTATTATTCCAATTTTTTTAGTGTCATAACTAAAATGCAATATTGGAATGTAGCACATTTGGAAGTTTCACTATTGTCTATTAAAATACGAACAATGATTACTATGGTTGTTATATTTTGTGCCGCAGTCTTATACCAAAGATATTGAGTCGAAACTTTCACCTTGTAGAAGCACTGCCACGGAATAGTATTTAGAGAATTTTCATTGGGTTATGATGAATTGTTAATGAGGATTAGAAATTTGAAGTTCGGGATGGGTTTTTTCGTATCTTATTGGATTCCGGAATCACATTTTTAACCATGATTTTAATATTGAGCAATACTTTGCTAATACCAAAGGTATCAATGCAAAAGTTTCACACCTTTAACAAAACATCTTCAATTGATACGTTATCGAATGTCATTGAATTATAATGGACAGTTCTTGAGAAATCAAGATTTGAAGTTCAGCACGTTTTTTGAGGGGGGCCACCCGATATACTGTATTTACGGAAACCAATTTCATCAAGATAGCCACCACAGCTGCTATCTTGGATACTGTCAATTAGCGTGTTCTATTTCTTACTTGCGCTTACACCGGCCTGGCACAAGTGTTTTATTTGAGGGAAACCAAACATTGATGTGCTGATGGAACCATTTGTGGAAGAATGCTCTACTTTATCAGATACAGGCGTGGAATGGACCAATCAATTTGGCGAAATAGTTGTCACTAAACGTCATCAGATTGTTTGTCCTAGCGCACTAGGCGGTTACTTTGGGAACTGTCCTAGCAAAAAGCATGCAAAGCATGATGTCACTTTTGTTGTAGATGAACATGCAGCCCTCGCACACATCATATGTAGATCGGCGTGCACAAGTACAGTTTCATCGCGGAAAATCAGCCAATCATAGCACATCCGCCATGACATTTTACTCCTGTCTAGCATGACAGCGTTATTTTATTAGCCTCCAAAATGCACACGTCTGAGAAGGCGCTAGTGCCCATCTTCGATAACCGAAGGCTGATCTGCTCACCACTGCGTTATCGCACATCACCCTTCGAGAAATAGCCTGGTCGGCGGCATATCTTGGCACGATGCCAACTTTACCAGTCGACCAATCAGATTGAACTTTATATTAGGTCTTCGGTTACCACTCCTTGTTGTACCATGTGTAAATTTTACAACTCGATTCTGATTGGCCTCCTCTTCTCGAGGCAGCAGATACGCCGTGGACCGGTCTATTTCTCGAAGGGTGATATGCGATGTAACACAGTTGTGAGCAGATTGGCCTTCGATTATCGAAGATGCTAGTGCCTGGCCGGTGGAAGAAATCGAACACGCTAAATATAGTCATCCAACTGATGCCACGACCACCACCAGTACTACACCAACTTTGCAAGCAATATTATAGGCCTATTATAAGAAAAGTTGTTTCTTAATCTTGCAAATTTCCTCAGCAACATTCTTGTAGTTATTACAGAAGAAACTGAATGTTTTCTGTAATCTGTACAAGAAAGTGCCTGAGGAAGACCCCGGTTTGGGACGAAATATTTGTCACTAAAGTTCATCCGATTGTTTGTCCTACTTCTTTTAGCCCACAAGGCGGTTACTTTGGGAACTGTCGTAGCAAAAAGCATGCAAATCATGATGTCACTTTCGTTGTAGAAAGTGCCTGAGGAAGACCCCGGTTTGGCACGAAAATTTGCAAGTTTGGTATCACTATGGCTGGATACAAGAAACCATGACCATGATGACAAGCCGTATTACATCAACCAAGACAATTTATCTGTTGTTTTCTGTGTCGGGATGTGATTTATTATAGTCAGTTGTATTTGGCATTGTTTTTTAATATGTGAATCATGCGCGTTCATTTCATAGTAGTGGTAAGTTGCGTTGTGTTCTGTGGAAGTCAAGTGATATTAGTCGACCAATCAGATTGCTACGTTGGCAGTTAGATTTTGGAAAGGGAAAATTGATCCCAGCGAAGGTTAGCATACACTAGGTCTTTACCACCTTAATGTACTGTCACACCGACGTACCGGTAGTCATCTTCTATTTGGTTTATTTTCGTTCTCATATTTTGCTTTACCGGTATATGTTTTTTCATACTTCATACATCAGCACTACANAGCCGTTTGAACTTTGGGTACTGGCTTTGTCATTGGACCAAAATCAGAGCATTTGTACAGGGGCTTGGATACTGATGTACAGCTAACTTTTAAATGGGTGGCTTGAGACCCCATAAATGTATTGCCAATAGATAGAAACATGGGTCCATAGAATCAGATTAGCATATTCTTATTTGTTTTTATTTGCTATAGGATGAGAAATTCAATAAACAGTAATTTATCAATTTAAAATGGCCGCCGGGCCAGAATTCTGAAAAAGATGTAAAACCATCATTTCCAATAAGATAAAATACGTAAGAATATGTTTTCCTGTCTCAGGGGACCCATGTTTCTATCTACTGACAATACATTGATAGGGTCCCAAGCCACCCATTTAAAAGTTAGCTGTACATCAGATTCCAAGCCCCTGTACATTGATGCTCTGATTTTGCTCCAATGATAAAGTCAGTACCCAAAATTCAAACGGCTCTATCTTCTAAACGCACCATTTGCAGAACTTAAGAATTGGGTTTTTGTGATCAGTGGGATAGAAACTAACCCCCAAACCTAAAAAAGTTTTTGTACTTGAGATGTGCATTAAATCTTTGTTAGCTCCTAGACTACTTGGGAACTCCAATGGTGCTAGTCTCGTGTACTGCCGAGTGACTCCGTGCATGGTGGCATATGTAGGGATCCATCCTGAGATCTCTCGGGTTCTTCAGAGTGGTGATTTTGGATGGATGCCACTTGTGTCGCCGTTTGAACGTAAAATCTGGTGGATGAAATACTAGCATTACAAGAAGTTTTCCTCCATGAGCGACGACGGGTATTTTCACTGATCAAAGTTTATTCGAAACAGAGTCACGACCGTTTGAAGAGGATTTTATTCTCAATTTTAATGAGCTGTGAGGTCCCATGCGCAGCTGACACCTAGCGGTAACAACTGGAAATAAGGCGCCAGGCCCTTCCTCTTTATACCTATTTAGCATGAACTTACAATAGGCCGTAAATCCATGTGTACACCCATATCAAAGTTTCATGCCATTTTTGGGACAGTAGAAGACTGTATCTTAAAGAATCGTTCTGTAGTGGTGTACCGGGATCTCTCACTAAGCTAATGTCGATTAATTGCTTCATGAAGAATCAGTTTGCGAATATTTCTAGTAATTAGGGAGTTTTCGCAAATCTGACGAAAAACGAAGTACGAAATACCAAATTGGACTTCACTTCCATGACGTAATGTATTTCAGGAGATGGTTAGAGCCCAAATTTGTGAAGAATGACCAATTCATAAAGGTGCCAGGGCTGGATAAACCTGGTCACATCCCTGTACATGTAGTCTATCTAAATGTATAGCAGATACCCACGAGACACATTGTGCGCAAGACGACTGGCTGCTAAATGTTCCATATCACAAGAACTACTTAGGCCTAATTGAATTGTATGGGATTTTCACATGTCATGAAGAAGACCTACAGCTATCATATAAAATAATTGGAGAAAGTTTCATTGAAAATTTCTTTGGGTATCACGTTATTCACAGAATGTCGGAAACCAAGTGTTTGCTTTAGGGGTTTGATGTCTTTATGGTTGAACTTAATACATATATCGGGTGTCACAAAAAAATCCCCCCTAAGGATTTTTTATTTATTTCAACACTATAAAAGCTGGGCCCTGTTACAACTCATAACGTTACACCGACGCATAATGTTACACCAACGCATAACGTTACTGTTGTAACATTATACGCTGACCCATCCAATTTAACAGTGGAGTAACATTATGCGTTAGGTCGGTGTAACGTTATGCGTTAGGATCAGGTGTAACATTATGCGTCAAAAAGTGTAACGTTATGTGTTAGAAAAAGTGTAACATTATGCGTCGATTGTAACATTATGAGTTGGATGGGTCAGCGTATAACGTTACACCAGTAACGTTATGCGTTAGTGTAACATTATGCGTCGGTGTAATGTTATGAGTTGTAACAGGCCCTTGATATTTTAGACATGCAGATATACGGATCCAAAGAGACGGATATTTTCCATCTATTGTAAAGGTTTCAGCACTGAACATTGATTGGTTTTGACACGAAGAAAGAAATCAAAATTATCCAAAAAGTTGATGCCAGAGTGAAAGCAATGCCATGGTACAAATTTCATTTTCATACCACGAACGGCTAACTGTCCGCTACAGTGAAAATACATGTATAATCTGGTACCGGAAATTGCACTGTCACTGCACCTGCAGGTGTGGGAAGTTTTCGGTACCAGATACGTTTTTGCTATGGCACACTAACCCTTTAAAGTACAAAATTGAAATTTGTACAATAAGCTGGGAAAATCCCCTTCTTTATGCAGTAAAATGTTCAGAAAATTCCATTTTTAGGTTAATGAAGTACGCAGTGTTTAATTTCAATGCGATATGTTTTGCAACTCTCGACATTTGTTGCATTTGTTGACTTTTGATTTTTTCGTCATGTTGAAACCGTTCAATATTTAGGGCTGAATTTTTTACAGTAGAATAGATTGATAATATCCATATATCGTCCCAAAAAAGTGAACCACTTTTTTTGTCAAGTGTTTTCTGAGCGACAGATGAACCGAATTCATTGGATTTTTTTGCAGAGTAACCTTAGGGTATCATCAACAAGTCTGCAAAATATCTAGGGGATCGGTCGCAAATGATGCGAGTATTGTCAAATTCAAAACAGCATGTCAACATTTGCGTGAACATGATGAAGGTCATATTGCATTAGCTTTGATATTGGATTTTTTGACATGCTGTTTTGAATTTGATAATACTCGCGCAATGTGTGACTGATCTCTTAGATATTTTGTAGACTTGTTGATGACATCCTGATGTTACTGTGTGAAAAATTCCAATGAATTCGGTTTATCTGTCGCTGAGAAAATTCTAATCCTTCACCATTCAGTGTATCACCAGGCTACTCACACTTCATACTCTGTCACAGAGGTGAGCACAATGGCCCTGGCCATTTCATTCAAGGTACACACCCCTCTGCAAACACCAGTCGCATCCAAAATATCCATTGAACTGCTGGCAATTCCGTAGTACAGGGTGGCAACGGCATCAGCTGGACAGACAATCGGATGAACTTTAGTGACAACTATTTCGCCAAATTGAGTGGTCCATTCCACGCCTGTTTCTGATAAAGTAGAGCATTCTTCAACAAATGGTTCCATCAGTACATCAATGTTTGGTTTCTCTTGCCCAAATCAAAGTCCACACAGGAATATGTGCTTCCTTGTATTTTCTACTTCACACAGAGCACATTGTATTGGTGTGATTGATGTATTGCTGGAAGAAAAGAGGGGGACACCATCAACATTGAAAAGCAGAGTATAGTCATCCTTTGCTATCTTCCCATCCCGAATTAAACTCAGGTAATAGTCAGAATTGCACACATGTGAGTAGTCATCCATTTGTTGTTTTTGAGCATTCGGAAATGTTTTGGATGTGTTGTTCTCAAAAAAGTTCTTTAGCTGGTGTGCCAATGGGAGATACATGTATATACAAAAATTACCCTTGCACATACTTTCTTTCTTGCTGAATCGACGCCCACACTCTGTAACAGGACAAATTTCATCTCCATCTGGAATCCTCGTCCCACATGTCATGCAGCAAAATATGTATCTGCTATCATCAAGCTTGTCCAATTCTTTATCAAATAAGAACTTTGTGGCTGGGAAGGCACCTGGCATCAGAACATTAAGAAACGAGAGCATATCCTGAATGGCCCGAGCAGAGCGGTTGTGATGCAAGTGGTATGCAGTCAATATCAAGATGGCTTGTTCTCTGGTCAACAGTGAGCCAGGGAACACTGGATTGAATTCCTGTAAAGAAGATGAGTTTATGCAATGAATACGTAATGAAGATCTTAGATGAGTTAATGCAATGATGCACACATCGCAGCACACCAGCCTGCAGACAATAACCGTGGTTACACTACATAAATTCCCCGGATTTTTGGGGGTCACACCTATGAATTGCCTGGATTCATGAAACCCGTGTCTGAAAATCACATGTTTTTGTAACATGGCAAACTTGCCGTGCTTTTTGAAATCCCTGTTAAATGTCGCTAAATGGCATTCAACATGTAGCAAATATAATTCTCTTTAATTTGCAAGTAATTTCAGCTCATTCGGACCAATAATAACGGAGTTATGAGCAAAGAATGCAGTTAGTGTCAGGCAGCGAACTGAAACCGAGTTTCAGGGTGTCCCGTGAACCTTCGCCTCACAGTTACTCAAGGGAGTAGGCGCTGATATTAATAATGATCCACCTACTTTCCCACTTAATTCTGACCCTAAGGTCGCCCCATCCCACCCTAATCCACTGCCGAACCCATCCAATGGACTAGTCAACTTCGGACGGGTGGACCTTCGATTTAGTGCACCTTCGGACTAGTGAACCTTCGGACCAGTGATCCTTAATTTTCGCACTACTGAACCTTCGGACTAGTGAACCTTCTAACTAATGAACCTTCGGACTATTGAACCTTCGGACTAGTAAACCCTTCTCCATTGTCACGTCGCGGCTTATTCCGTCAATCTTTTGTTGGGGGCATTGGCATACGCGGGGCAGTGAAAAACACTACACCGGTATTTTAACTGGGATACTTTACTTTTTAACTGGGAGTCTTTTCTAGAGTTTCAGATTGTAAAGTTCCACTTGAAAAAGACCCCGGTTGGGGTCGAAAATTCTGGAGATTGACTTCTTGTTTATTATTATTATGGTATTTTAACTGGGAGGAGTTCAAGGATTTCGTCCTCCAATTTTGGCACTGACAGAACCACACATTTAGGGACCGGGTTTTCCTTCATCACTTTGTCTTTTATGACTTCCTCTTTTTGTAATATTATTATATCTATTTATGGTTTACTCATTAAATTATAATTTCATTTCGTGCGCTTTAACCCTTTCGGGACGGATCTCGCCGTTTGGCGAGATTGGCATGTACCACACACCCTTGCTCATTCAAACGGACATAGAATCGTAACCAGTGGACCGATCGCGTCCTGTTTGCATATTTTTTAATGCGAGACTACCCCCCCCCCTGAACACGCGGTTTTGCTCTGTTTGAAGAAACCTCGGTCAAATTGCATTTTAACCTTTGTCCCGGGCTCAAGATTGACAGACTCCCAAGTGCAAATCTGACATGTTGTGACAAAATGGCCATATCTTGGGAACGGAAGCAGATACGACGACGCGACTAGCGCGAAAAGAAAGAGCAGAAAAAAGTAGCTTTTGGCCGACCGTCAGCCGCGTAGGAGCAGCGGTTATCGAGATATAGACGTTTAAAGATTGGCGACCTGACGAAAACGTAGGCCAAATGCGACTATTTCTTCACAACTTGCATCTTCGGCTCTCTCCTGCTTCTCTCACAGACATTTTGGAAGAAGCAAACCTGCATGAGGTCGTGGTCCATTTAGTTGCCTCCAGAATGAATGTCTTGTGGCCAGTTTTGGTTGCTGTTTTAGGGAGCTAGGCGCGTTTTTAGCTCAGCTGACCAAAGGTCAGCGGAGCTAGTCATATGTATACTGAGTGGCATCCGGATGTGTCTGTGTGGCGTCCGTTAAACTGGCACGTTTTGCAACCGCAAGGCCCAGGGTCATGAAAGTGGGTGGAGGGGGTAGGCCCTAGGAAGGACTCGAAACAGGACCAAACATTTTTGCGATTTGACCCATATTATGCCCCCCAGGGGGCAATTTGCGCAAAACGAAATATCTCAATATCTCAGCACCTGTGATAAATATGTCGACCAAAATTGATGGAATAGATAGGTTGATATTTTCTACATCATTTCAAAGGGAAAATAATGTTAGATCTGTCCACCAGGGGGTGCTATTCAATAAAATCAAAAACAGGGGTATTTGAATTTCCCGCACTTCAAAGTTCCTAGAGTGACTCTGTAACTGGTGTCCTGTCCACCTACATGTAGCCAGTGGTACATGTAACACTGAGACTGGACTGATACTATGTTCAACATGGCCACACTGTCATGACTGTGCTTTTCATCACTTGAGAAGTTCAACGTGCTGTTATATCATGACTATCTTTCATCAGGTAAGGTCACATACTTAAACTCATTTTTTTAAGTGGGGTAACAGTCTCAATGCCTAATTGGTAACTTAGGTCATTGAAATAGGTACATTTTTTGGAACAGTCTAGTAGGCCTAGTGGAGCATGCATTGACACAAGATGATCAACCTCACCACCATGATTCAAGCATGAACTAGTGCTGTGGTCTCACTAAACAGTGGGCGGGCATCCAGGCAACCGAGTAGCTTTACCCTGTTTATACTTCATATGTTGATATTCATGTATGTTGATATTCAATGTCACAGCAAGGAACTACGCCTGAAAAGGTTTTATGAATTATGGATCGGTTCCCATCCATTAACCCCTTACCACCGTGTGGGTGTCATTAAGATCTATCTCGATTCACCAAGAGTTGCAGGCCTATTATCTGGTATTAACCCTTCCTCACGTGTGACCTGTAATATATTTTAACCCCTTCCCACAAAATGGCTCTGATATGATACAACATGTATCATCTCGATTCATGAAGTCATATTAACCCCTTCCCACCCAATGGATGTAATACGCCATCCAGAGATATTAACCCCTTCCTACCCAAGTGGTCTGATGAGATATCGTTTTGGATTCATGAAGTGATATTAACCCCTTCCCACCCAATGAGTGTAATACAATATCTGTCTCGATTCACCAAGCAATATTAACCCCTTCCTACCCAAGTGGTCTGATAAGAGTCACGGAGTGATATTAACCCCTTCCAACCCAATGGGTGTAATACTATGGCCCGTATTCTAGAACGTTCCTTAACTTTAAGGTACACCTTAAATCTATTGTTCTCGATGGTTTTACAATAGACTTAAGGTCGACCTTAACGTTAAGGAACGTTCTAGAATACGGGCCTATATCTATTTCAATTCAATAAGCGATGTTAACCCCTTTCTACCCAAGTGGTCTGATATCTTTTTCGATTGATGAAGTGATATTAACCCCTTCCCACCCAATAGGTGTAATACGACATCTATCTCGATTCACGACGTGATATCAACCCCTTTCCACTGAACTGATTTCCAGGAGGAACGCTTTGCTTGCTAACCATTAAAAAGGCATACTATTCATATTTCGTTTCCCCTCTTTCAGCCTCTTGAGTTGGCAGGTCATAGTCAGCTGAGCGCAAGGCCCATGGGCCTCTTGTTGTAGAGGCATCAGAGATTCATGTCACGAAATGTACACTTCCCAGCTTCGTCCAGTCCCGAAAGGGTTAAATTTGAAATTGTTCATCAACTGAGAATCACCACTTTAACGTCGTCCTCATAAACTCGCGGAGACATCATCCTCATCAAGATTACACAGGAACGTATTTCACAGTTCACACGTGATGCCGCATCCGGCCTCAACTGTGATGATTCGATGACGCCAGGTTCCTCGGGTTGTGATTCAGGATTGACACTGCGGTCCTCAATAGCCACCGCCTGATTTTTTTCACTGTCATCTGCATTATCCAATCCAAGAGGTTCTACTTCATTACTGGGCCTCTCTCCCTCCTGTTGAAAATTGCCGATCGCAATCCCAACAAATTCATCCTCACTATCTGAATCATCGTCACATTGAGGTTGTTCATTCTCAACTGTTTCTGCGGGCTTGTTCCTTGCCGTGGTATCACGAGGTGGAGTATCAGTGTCGAGAGTAAGCCAGGTCATGTAACAGCAGATTACGGTGAAGTACTCTCTCCTTCCCAGTTCCATCCTCCGCAGTGGCGCCGTAATCTGGGCTTGTACTGGGATCTCCCTGTCTTGATGTCACAACATGCGGTGTCTGCTCTATTCGCCTTATCTCAATTCGCCTTCTCTCATTTTGCCTTTTCTCATTTTGCCATTCCACATCTCGCCTTTTCCCAATTCGCCTTCACCTAACTTGCCTTTGTATTATTCTGCCTTTGTCTTAACTTGCCTTACTCCCAATTCACCTTTATCTCATCTCGCCTCATCCCAAATCGCCTTCTCATATTTCGCCTTTGTTCTATTCTGCCTTTGTATTATTTTGCCTTTTCTCTTTTCGCATTTTCTCGATTAGCCTTTGTCCCATTTCACCTTCTTCCCGATTTGCCTTTTCTCATTTTGCCATTTCTCATCTCGCCTTTTCTAAATTTGCCTTCGCTTATCTTGCCTTTGTTTTATTCTGCCTTTGTCTTGACTGGCCTTTTCTCAATTCACCTTCGTCCCATCCTGCCACATCCTACTTTACCTTCTCATACATGTATATGTATTGTGTCATGCCTTTTTGTTGCCGTACCTTCAGAAAATGAACCTAGGAGACCATTTTGGCACATGCCCTCACCAAGAGTTACTTAGTAGCTGTTAGTGCATATTTAAAAGAGGCCACAGTCGGCAATTTCTTCAGTAGGCTAACACATCTTGGGGATTGGTGAGTAGCTTGGCTGTTTCCAGATCAGTTTCGTTCATATCATTCACGATAAATCTAAAACTTAATTGGTATCCACGGATCGGAAATGTTTCACTCTACACTGCTGTTTAATCATTCGATGATTTTTCCATACGAAAGTATAGTTGCTCTTGCACTGATATCATTCTCTGTCTGTGAACGCTTGAAAAATCGGGTAATACATGTACATGTATTATCAAATGTTTGTTGAAAACTCGCACAGAATAACTCTTTGACAAATGTTTGGGTGTAGAATATTAGTTTCAGGTCACGGAATGCAGTTTTTAAAAAAAAGGTAAAATGAAACAAAGGCAAAATAGGAAAAGGTAAGATGAGACTAAGGCAAGATGGAACAAGGCGAAATAGGAAGAAGGCAAAATAAGAGTAAGGCGAATAAAGACAAAGGCAAGATGAGAGAAGGCGAATTAGGAAGAAGGCAAATTTAGACAAATGCGAATTGAGACAAGGCAGACTAAGACAAGGCAAAAAAAGACAAAGGCAAATTAAGATAAAGGCAAAACAAGAAAAGGCCACTTAAGAAAAGGCAAAAAGAAACAGAGGCAAAACAGGAAAAGGCGAGGTAGGAAAAGGCAAATAGAGACAAAGGTAAAATGACACAAGGCGAAGTAGGAGAAGGCGAAATGAGAGAAGGCGAATCCGGAAAAGGCGAAATGTACACTTTTTGAAGGCGAAATGGGAAAAGGTGAAATGAGATAAGGCGAATAGAGCATGTACTCAACATGCACCTTGTACGCCCCTTGTGACGCAGATTTCTCCTGGTCCGACATGACTTTATGCTTGAAACGGGACATGTACACGAGCACATCCAACGGCCGAAGACAAGACGACACAACGCAGATCACCTCCGACACTACCTTCTGCAGAACAAGGTCCAATTTCCTCACTGCTGCAGTAGCATTCAATTCAGCATTTTAAGCAACGCTACGCTCAGTCTTTTCTAATTGTGCTGAAAACATCTGTTATCCTCAGAAATGGAATTCAAGGCATCAAGTTGACAAATTCATGTACCCCACAACCGTAAAAAAGTTGAAGCCTCTGCCTATTACGTAAAGCCAAAATTCAGGCAGTGCGACTTCTGGTGGCAACACACGAATAAAATGTAACGATGCGATTTTGTGGTCATCACTTGGATGACGAGAATTTCTCCCCCCGTGGTGTTTTATGTGGCGACGAATCGGATAAAATTCTGAGGGCAGGCAATTCTCTCAACTGTTTCTGTTTAAGAGGAGTGGACGGAATGGCAGGCCCAGTTTGAATATACAATGTATTGCAAGTTGTACAATGATTCTCTTTGTTGTAATCAAATGGATTGACACAGGTATTCTTGAACTTCATTTGGCACTGTGAGATGTTGCGAAGTTCTAGTTGGATGATAAAAGGAGGGAAGACAAGGAATTTCCTATCAAACCTTTGGGGCTGGAGTTGTGCATCAACCTTCTGGAACCAGTTAGCTCGATAAGGTAAGTATCTAGACTTGGCAACTACATAGTCATCATCAGGAATGGAAAGAGCACTTTTCACATCCTTATTGATGGTCGTCTCATGAGCCTTATCCAATGCAACCAAGTAGAATGGTATACCTTTTAGACTTAGAGCAAATCCACCTTTCTGCAGATGGCTCAGAATACTTGATGGCATCAGGCAGAGATCGTGTAAATGCTGCGAAATAATGCGAGAATAGTTCTGGTGATCGAAAGCATGAAAGAGAGGAGCGATCTTCGTGAGGCAAGCATTTCTTTATTGCCAGTTCTCACTACGTACGGTACTGCAGTCCATTAAACCCAATGTACATGTACATGGTGCATTTCTTTATTGCCAGTTCTCACTACGTACCGTACTGCAGTCCATTAAACCCAATGTACAT